>JAULBU010023221.1:0-18562 GCA_032358235.1 Odonthalia washingtoniensis
CATCACGCCTTCCATCATAATGAAACGAACAATTTGTATTTCTACTTCGGCCCATCCACGGTGTGTCGATCTTCCCCCATTCGATAAAACATCACGCTTTCCATCATAATGAAACGAACAATTTGTATTTCTACTTCAGCCCATCCACGGTGTGTAGATCTTCCCCCATTCAATAATCTAGCGTACTTCTTACGACGAGTCATCAAACCAATTTCAACTTCAGCGTTATCGAAATTAACACAGCGATGGGTAGAGGAGCGTCATGGGATGATGTGGAATGTGGTCATTTAGCAAAAGCCTGGGTCACTGTTAGTTAAGACCCAGTGCTTGGTATAGAGAAAAAGTATAATATCTTCTTCAAGAAGATGTTTCAGCTATTTGTAAAATTCAAGCCAACATCTGCAAGCAGCAAATCTTACGATGGAAGGGGACAGAAAGCAGCAAGGTCTAAATTTGAGGCGATCGCTGCAGATATTCAAATGTTCAAGATTCCTAAACGTGAGCTGCGAGAGTTTAAATGGAGAAGAACAAATGAGGATCAGAAGCTTTCCATGGCAATAGCACGTCATCTTGGTAGGACTCAAACCATTACTTACGAAGTGAAAGATCTTCCGCACGAGGAATGGATAAACCACTTGGAATAAAAAGAATTAAGATCAATTCCAACATTTCCTCAGAGTAGACGCTGTTTTCTCTGAAGTAGAATAGATCAAAAATATTGTACGATTCAATGAAGTTGCGATTTTTCCGGTCGCTTTCGAGCAGGTTTAGTCTCATCATCTAAGTCTTCAAAAGGCTGAAAGACTTCCAATTCACCTTGTGAAATCATGGCTGCGATATCCTCAAAGTTGTCGTTGTCGTTGTTCTGTTGCATTTTGTGTGATTCGCGGGTGAATAGATTTCAATGGACTGACAAATTGCAACTTTCTATCCTATCTGAAATAATTAATTTTAATCTTTGTAATTTTTACAGTTTTCTAATGGCCTGTCAGATCTTGACATATTTCAATTTTCTGTAAGTTTTTCTAAAACATTTATTTAATAAAATTCGGATAGAAACACCGGTGATAATGCCATTACATGTTTATTTTTACATGAATTATATATTACGTGACCTATTTGAATTATTGTATTGTTGTATTGTTTATCTGCTAACCGGTGTTTAAGCAGTTAGTATCTCATCGTCTAAGTAAAATCGAACTCGGGCACCCTGACCCGAAATCCCTGTACTCGTATAAACTGTCTTGAACTGCAAACCTGTACGCACTCCTGCCTAGACTATACATAGTTATAGGCCTAGTACCCCAATACAAAGATATGCCTCACCGTCCGATACTTTCTTGGGATGCTAAGTCTGCTCCATGGACAGACGGAAAAGGAGACCAAGAAGAATACGCTCAGTCTTTGAAAATCCGGCAGGCATTCCATAATGAATTACCGGATAGAAATAGTAACAAGATCCCAGAAAAACTTCGTGGAATATGCCTAAAAGCTCACCTTTTTGATCGTGCTAAAGATCTCTGCTCTGGAATTAGTGATGAAGAATTAATATCTAATTATGGTGTGAATCTAATTATTGCATGAATTCAGAAAAGAGATGCAATGTAAGTTATTAGCAAAGCATTTCGAGATTTAAATACACTACTGAACACTTGCCGAAGTAGCAATGAGCAAATAAAAACGTCGAATCGCGATTCTCTGCTCAACTTTCCAAGTTCAACTCCCTATTGAAAACGACAAAACTGCAGAAGTGCATCATTGCATTGATGCTTCTCTCTAATTATGCCATTGATGATAACTATCAAATATCCGTACTGGCAGCAGCTGCACGTTCTGATACAAACCTAAACAATCAGTCTACAAATGATCAGTTCCTCGGTGCAATAACATACCACTCGGTGGCTTCTATAGTAAAGCAGTGTGAATCGAGTACTGTGTCAACAACTAAATATGAAGAATAATTAACTGCAACTGCAGATAATACATATGGAAAACGTATAAATTACGGTACCTATCAAAATGAAAATACACGTCCAACGAAAGCATACTACGAAGTCTTGATGATGAGACATCCATGCAACGAGTGCAGCAAATAAGGACACTGGAAACGGAGTCACAACGATGATGGAAGAATCACCAAATATATAATGGTTATCGAAAGAAATGAAAAGAATGAAATAAATACAGCAAATTCTGATTCAAGAAAAAGGAACTCGGTTACATTCAATATGGCGATATTGATTGGACCCTCAGCTTCTCCATATTGCTCGAAACCCATCGGGCCTCCAGTAGAAGATGGAGCACCATATTGGGCTATAAGAATAGTAGAACTAAAGTTAATGGCAGGCCAACTGGGTCTCTCTCCAAACTGGGTGATCGAACCAATTACTGCATCTCTACAAGGACACGCCCACTGGCAGTATGGAACAGGGAACCATGCCAGTCCCACAAAAAGGGTTATAGTATCAATAGTTCTAACAGCGCAGTCTGATGGAAAGAGATCAGTACACATAATGCACCTTATACTGGAAGGGCCGTCGCAATGGGTCATCGGTCGTAATGTAACAAGAAAGGCAAATATAGATCATATAGAAAGAAATGCGATAACAGTTTTAATGGATGGAGCACCAGATCACATATCAATCAAAAACTCTGGGTTCCTGAGCTATATTCTAATTGACCGATTCACACAAATCCCAACTTCAGAATATATACTCAACTGTCTCAGTGGAGATATGCTAAAGAAAAAATCATGGGGCAAAATTAAAGAATTAATTGATAAGGTACACAACCACGTATGTGGACACGCAAACTATACTGCCTTTAAATTATTTTTAGAACGCAATGAACTATGGAACGGACCAATCGCATCTTACGTACAACATATAATAGAAGGGTGTAATGCCTGTCACGCATCAGCACCACCAGCCAAGTAGTAAATTATTTATAAGCTCTCTATCTAAAGCTTTGAACGAAATCATTTGAGTAGACCATTTATATTTTGATGAGATCCAAATTATGCACTGCATGGACTTAGTATCATTATTCTCGATGGAACAAGTGGTGAAATCTGCAACAATGCCAGAAGCAGCTGTAGCGTTTGAGGCGTGCTGGGTATGCCATTTCTGGTACCACGGATATATACAAGGGGACAGAGCATTCGAATTTGGCGATTTCAAAAAGTACATGAAACACACTGGAATAATGTTCCGTCTTGTATCACCAGGAAGACACAGAAAAAACGCAATTGAATCAAAGCACAATGTGATTAGAAGCATTTATCTACGGCTAAACGTTAACGCAAAAGACGATCATATTGCCGCCTTCGCAGCATATAAGACAGTATAGATATCGAATGAACTTTACGGAAATGAAATACTTGGTGCATTTGAAATGGCTAAAGGATTCAATAAACCCATCACATTGAAAACTGTCCAGAATCCTGTTCCCCCAGAAGTCATAGAAGCACAAGAAAAAATTACAGCAAGAAGAAAACTGATGCTGATACTAAAGTTTAAATCAGTATTGGAATTAACAATACATGTTGGAGAAATGGTGGAAATATATCAAAAAAAGTGCATGAAAAAAGAGGAAAGTTGTCGATTCCAAAAATCAGCTTATCCCTAGACATGGGTTCCTGATCGATTGTCGTTTCGGAAAAGGAAAATCGGGTACTCAAGGTTGATATTGAAAATCTTCGGCCCACGATTAACCAAGAAGGGTTCGAAAAAGCAGTACAACATGGAATCGATCAGCTGGATGAACTGCTAGAAGAACTGAGAAGTGAAACAGCGGAAACTACACAAATCAATGCGGAAAATATTGAAACTGAGATAGCAGAACCTAACTTAGATGACTTTGGACACGATGCTGACTTTCCGAGAAATGATGCTAATACCGAACCATTCACTGGTGACAGAGTGGAAGTTTTCTGGCCCTTGGAGAAAGAATATTATCCAGGCACAATAGGAACTAAACAAGATAACGGATCACTAAATATACAGTACGACGAAGGCGACAAAGAGTGTCTCGACATGGAAAATGAAACATGGTATTCTTTGGCGCGTCTCCGGCAAACTATATACATAAACAGTCAAAAACTGAGATAATTAGCACAGAAGGTGAAGTTCTGCCAAAACTGTCATATTACTTTGGCAATAAGCCATTTTTGAAATACCAAGGTCAAGGATTTGATCAATTCGTCATGGTAAATGCATTCGAAAAGGAAGAAGTAACATTTCTTAAAGCAGTTAAAATGGTTCCAAAAGAAAAGGTACCACCTCAAGCCAACATCATAATCAGTCACACGAATTACAAAGTTAAGAAAAACGATGATGGATCACTGAAACTAAAGCTCGAATTGTCCCACACGGCAAATGAAGATGATCTAAAGAATATACTACACAAGGACTGCTCCACATGCCCACGAACCGGGCTTAGAATACGAGAATCTGTAGCATCAATTCATGGATGGACTGTTTATAAGGCAGATGTGACCGCTTCCTTCCTCCAAACGGATAAGGCGGAAAGAGATGTATACGTTAGGCCTCCGAGGGAAAATGATACAAAATTAACGCACCTTTGGCTTCTACTAATTTCGGCATATGGACTCATAAAATCAAACGCAAAATGGAAAAATAAGTCAGATGATATATTCTTTGAACTAGGACTACAGGTATCCAAGCACGTTCCGCAAATATTTTTCGAGAAGAGTCTGGTAATCTGGTATTAATAGTGGTAAAAATTGTGGATGATTTAAAAGCCGCTGGTATAGGGAACAGAGCAAAAGAATTCATTGATGCATTTGATCAACATTTTAAACTTGGGACAATAAAAATAGGGCCAGGGAAATGAATATTCTTTGGAATAAACACAGTACAAATGAGGATTATACCATTGCCACTGACGCAGATGACAAACTAGAAGCGATGATGGAACAACCAACGTCGAGACCCAGAAGAAAGGAGACTGAACAAAAATCAATGCAATAGAAATGTTTTCTTTTGCATCAATTAACAGCTCCATTGGTTGGATTGGTATCGCTGCTTCTCCTTTATGTTCCTTTTATTCCAGCTACCTGCAGCATAAGGCCCCTGAAATCAAGGTTTCTCAAATTATTGAACAAACCAATGTCCTACGGAAACTAAAGAAATCAGGGACAAGAATCTCGTACCCGAGGCCCACTGAAAAAAACGAATATGACCTTAGTATACTGGTATTTACAGATGCATCCAGAAAAGAGGAAGATGGTCAACTTGGGATATTAACTGGACTACTGATCGGGGACATGGAAAATTTTTGATATATCATACACTCTCCTGCTCATCCCACAAATCGAAGAGGCCAGTTAAAAGTGTTCCGCCTGCCGAAATCTTTTCTGCTGCGGAAGGAATAGAAGTAGGAAAAATTATCGCTAAGGCCTACTCGGAAATAATTAATTTTGACATAAAGGTCAGGCTTTGTGCAGAATCTAAAGATCCATTTCCATCATTATCAACACAGAGGAATTCGATAGATCGCTCTATCAGGGGAGACGTTGCATGTACCAGATATGAATTTCAAACAGGTGCAGTTGAAAATATATCTTGGATTCCTGGAAATATCAAACTCGAGGACCCGTTCACCAAACACGATAGTGCCCTCTGTGAAGCATTACAGCTCTCATTATTTACTGGGAAATCATCGATCGATGTTGATAAAATGGATGAGAATAAAAGCTCGGAAAAGAACTTTAGCTAAAAGAGGAGTAGTATGAATATAACTGGTTGTTGTTATAAATTGTTGTCATAATATTTGACACGTGGTGAAGAACGTTTAATATACAAATATTATTCAACAATTTAGTCTTACATGAGAACAGACATTATGAGTCAAGACAATATACGACCGATCAAGATTTGTATTGCCATTACATGTATATTTTTACATGACTTATATATTACGTGACCTATTTGAATTATTATGTTATTGTATTGTTTATCTGTTAATCGTTATTTAAGCAGTTATTCACACCATACAGTCCGTGCATCACGATGTTTTGGATCTGGACGACAGTATATCTACAAAAGGACACCCTCTTCACTGCCTAAACTAAATAAAATGTACCTCATTAATTCACCTGGACCAGTGCACAATGGAAATACTCGAGTAGATTCAACTAAGTATATTCGCTTGGAATTATCTACCATCATCAAATTGAAATGAACATCAAGCTACGTAAATGGGAAGCCGCAGAGGTTCAGCTAATCGTTTAGTTTGATACCAACGACAGATCGACAGCAATGGCCGCTAAAATTAGTAACTTGGAAACTACAGTTACAGAATTGGATCACGATTTGAAAACAAAGATATGCCAAAATACGGAGCTTCACGATCTCCTTTTCGAAGTCCGAAACAGTATTAGACCTACTATTTACGCAATTATCATCTACCCGGATTATATCAATGGTTTACCCGATAAATTTTCTAATAAGATTTCGACACGCCCCGCAATATTGATGAAGACTGTGGGTCATATCAATAAAATCGTTGATACCGAGGCTCGGAATCATGGTTTGGAACAAAAAAAAACGGTTATACACAAATATAAAGCCAACAACCCCGACCAGGGAAGCTGTAGACCGCCCCGGTACGACCGCCGACAGGGGCAAAGCCTCACAACTCGACATGAACCGCACCACTTTTTGGAGACTATGACGCCTCTGGTAGGAAGTTTAGTACCCCACTCAGCGTGAATTGGCGGGTGCCGGGTATCGATCTGGATTGACAGAGCGAGGAGTGTAGCTCGACGCGGTGGTGAACTGTAAACACCGTCGCTGCGGAAAAGGCGGTGGTTCAGACGATCACGTGCGCCAACACAACTAGTGGGGTCTTTGGAGGGCGAGAATGTGTGGGCGAACTGGCGGATTGTGTTAGTCTTGCCCGTTCGTAGTTATATCAGATGGTTTGTTTGCTGAGTTTGGTCGGGATTGAGGTGAAGTTTCGGGTCAGTTCTCTACCAGGGTAAAGATGCACGTCCAGTTTGTGCCCAGTTGGTGCCGACGAGACGGTATTTATTGTTTACACAATGGTGGTGCTTACATACCTGTATAGCCAAGTCTACAGGTGCGTAAGAACGAATCGTTTTGGAAGGGGGAAAAGGTGAAAAGACGTATCAAATGGATGGAAGACAGAGGGAAGGATGACAGGGGAAAAGGAAGAGAAACTGGGTTAAAAAGATACAATTAGTTTCGGTAGCCCTCAGCATCCGCTCTTGGCGAGGTACTATAGGCACATATCCATCCTGCTAGTTGTGACAGTGCCGAAATTCTATCAATATACCTATCCGGTGACGGAACTCGTACTTTCTTATATTGAAATGACCCGTCCGATCAGTTTAACTTTTCCAACCGCCTTCGTGTAGCGTAATTTTTGGCTGATCCAACAATCTTCCGTGTTCGATGATCAAGTTGCACAGAACATGAGCGAGTATAGTCGATGAATGGAAATCCAACTGCAGAGCCATCAATTAGACAGCTCGGACCCAGTTCGCATCTTGACATTACTGCATCGATTCCGTTCGGCTTGCGACTAACCTCGGGTACATGAAGGTGCCACCATGCGCTGGTTCCCCAGATTCATGCGTGGGTCCGCTCGAGAAAATCTGCAACTTCACTTTGAAACTGGTGGACAAACAACTACCAATAGGTCTTCTATGATGTCCAAATATCCCCTGGTGGTTGACTACCTTCCCCGAATCTACACAGATGATGATATTTTAGCTGCTTCCGAATTTAATGTCACCTCCTGCCAGCAGCTACCAATAGAAGCAACTGACACATACGCGAGTACTTTGCAACGAACAACATTTCGTTGCGATAATGAATTTAAACCGGAACGGGAAATTTTCATATTTTTGGAGAGCAGCCATCCGTACTTTCGCAACAATATGCGACCCTACCATTCGGAACACCCCCGAGTAGACATACATGCTCTAGCACGACATGCCCATTATTTTGAAACGTTGAATTCGAAAGGCTCAGCCACCCCATTAATCTTGAACGATGCACCATTGATTTAGTTTTCAACCCCGACTTCGGTATGCACTTTGGAAGGTGCCAAGACACCAACCGATTCGGACGTATTTACTACTGTAATGCGGCTCGACAATCTCTCCGACTCCTCAATTATGGATAAAGGATCATTCTTCCGATGTTCCTACCGGAATAACAACCACTTCACTTCGAAGTACCAGTTCCTGGAGACAGCCAATCTTCGATTGTATATTGTCCAGCGCAACCACAACTTTCTTCACTTTCAGACCGTCTTGGCTCGCCGCGGTAAGGGTCGTCGAGGTCGCAATAAGAACCTCTCTCGACCTCCATCCACTCCAAGCACCACATCCACTCAAATTACGTCTACGGTCGCTTCATGACCCCAATCTCCGATCTGGATTCAATTTTAAACCATGGAAACTATAACGTATGACTCAAAATTGGTACAACACCCATTAATCAAACAATGCTGAACTCCATGCTTGATACCAGTATCGGACCCAAATTAATTCACACAGACAATATCAAGTATATTTAGAAATACCGCATCCAAGACCCACCGACTCGGACACTTCGCACGGCTCAAAGAATTCCCATACCCGTTGTCTGAATAATCGAACAGTTTATCCGACTCGGCGAATTACGAACCCGTCTCTGGTGTGGGGTCGTCGATACTTTGGCCGATGCCTTGCTTCATGGAACTGATTTACCGACCGGTATATACTACTCATTTCTTGCCTAAAGAGATCAATTAGACTGTACTGTTTTGCCCTGGTTCCAAAAATCAACGTAACTTCTGATTAATCCACTTCCACCCTGATCAGGCCACGTATACTGCACTAGACAAAACTACTGCAGAATGCATGGATTATACCCAAACCAATTTTGGCACCCGCACAAATTTAAACAGCTAGCTAGTTCACCAACCTCATCACCAAACAGATGTTCTCGTCCGCTCCAACTTCTGAGGTATGGATTAAATAACCGCCTTACTCGCCTTTACTGGCAAAAACTTGTCATCGACGCTAACTGTATCGCCGATATCAACCCGAATCGGCCTTTATACATCACGATTTGAAATCTCTCTTGCGCTCCGGTTCATATTCAAAAACACACAAAGATCGGCCTTGCCTTTCGGCCCGGCTGATATCCTCTACATCTGTGACACCGAAAGGACCACTACGTAAAACGACTTGCTAGTCAACTCATATTTTTAGAACGATGTGAATATGGTCGCATAATCTGCGTCTACGGACCCCAGATGGATCGTGTTTCAAATGCATACTGCTATACAGAAGAGTAATGACGACTTCTAATCTACAGACTGGCGTAACAACGTACACGTTAGAGAACGATTGAAATCCCAGCGGCTGGAATTACTACAAGAAATCGCCCCATTCCAAAAATGGTGGGATGACACCTCGGTATGATCCCCTTAACAGAACATCGAATTGACTTGGCCCGGATGCGAACTCTATATTTCTGATGCCGTACCGCGCCGGATCATCTCAAAGTGAAACAGAGCAAGCCAAAGTGAAGCGCATGCTAAGAGCAGATGTGTGATCTAACCAGCTAACTCATAGTGGACTACGCCTGTGGTATTCCATCCCAAGAAGGATGGCTCAGTCCGTTTTTGTGTTGCATATCGTCGCTGAATGACGTAACGATTCGCGGTCCTTTCCCCATCCCTAGAATAGATGAATTAATCAACTCCTTAAGAGATGCCAAGATTTTAGGCATCATGGACTGCAACTATGGCTACTGGGAAGTTCCTGTAGCCGAATGGGATCACAACAAAACATCCTTCGTCAGCCATCAAGGTCTCTACCACTTCAAGAGAATGCAGTTCTAAATAAAAAGTTCCCCTGGTATATTTATGCTTGCGATTGACATCATATTATCATCCGTTCGATGGAAATAAGCCTTACTGTCTTGGTGATATTATCATATGTTAATAAGACATCGAAAGTAATCTGCAGCATGTGAGGAAAATTCTGCAATTATTATCCGATCATCGGATGACTTCTTTAGATTGATTAATAAGCCAGCATGATGCTGGCTTATTAATCAACTTAGACTTGCTTGAAATTAGTGCAACATGTTGGAACTAACATTACAATGAAAGATGTGAACATTGATGTTATACATGATGTAGAAGGACACGTTGGGCTACTTAAAAGTAATGAACATCCTATGAGTATAATTCTTGTAGCAGGGACTGGGTCCATAGTGGAATGCTATGACAAATAAAGAAAATTAATTAATATAGTTGGCAGGAAAGGTCCTTTATTTGGTGATAAAGGATCTGCTTATGATATGTCACGAATTTTTATTTGAAAAATGTTTATATTTATGATACTGACAAAGGAAAGGAAGACGCTATTAAAACTTTAAGAAGCGTTTACTGTGAAAGTTTAAATAAACATAGGCATAAAATTAAAGGTGGCCATGTTAATGTTAACTAATTGATTTCATATATAAATTCTCATTCATGTACAAGAGATCGTAAGGAGCAATCAACTGGCACAATATTTTTACAATTAGTATCATTATAAAATATGAAATCCTTAAAACTTTGTTGAGGAGTGTGTTACTGTATGGTACTAACCTAAAAAAGTACTCATTACTGTTTGTTGAAAACCAAAAAAATCCATCCCAAGTAACATGAAACACCCTCCTAGGTTGCTCATGAAATCCTAAACATTTCCCGAATTTTTAATTAAAATTTAAACACTTTAATACACGTTTAGATATTTTCTATGTATTTCATCGTCATGATAATAATGTTTTTTATCAAGGCATGCAAGACCCGAAGGAAGATGTACGAAGGATGAGACGAATATAGAACGCCCGTCCTTTATTGAATTAAATGGCGTCCCGGTATGAGAAACTTCCCCATACCATCAAGGCAATTTAATAACAGTGCAAATATTCCACTGTCATAAATCCCATCCATCTGCAGTTATTCACCACAACTTATCAATTTCTCCGCATCCCACAGAAATATACCTCCGTTATCAGTATCGCACAGTACATGAGAAGCCTATCCTGGAGACCGATACGCAAACTTTATTTCACGATACTGTTGAAAGATATGAAATATGTAGACTACGATATGGTATTGTGCATCTTCATCATAAGTTTTTAGTGAGTGCTCATGTAAAGTCCTCGAAAACTCTCCAGGTTCGTCACCCTCCTTAATATTCGCTGTGCCAATCTTCGAACCTTTGTACACAACATGGACTCCATATGAGTTGAGAAGGTGTTTAATTCTATCTTTGTAACCAACTCGTTTCGGTTGTTCTAAAGTGAAATGTATAGCATTAAATCGTTTCCGTCCTTGAGCCGTGTGTCGTTTTCACCATTTCCATGACTAATAGTTTCCGTACTGTAAGATGAGCTATTCAAATATTCGATTACTGCACTACAAGATTTCTTCGGTAGTGGCTGAGGAGAATAATTCAAGACGCTAATGACTTCTGTACATTGATTATTTTCAGTTGCAATATGTGCAATAAACGATATGTTTCTCAAATGTGACATAGCGATATAGAAAAATTGACCATCTAGCTCAATACAAACGCATCTTCGCTTCATCATTATTGAGGACCATGCTGTTGTCAATGTCCGAGAAAACGGGTTTGTTACTGTTCCATGGTAAGGACAGAATAGATTAATGAGCTCGAAAGGTGGCAGGGAGACTTTTATGAGGTCCTGAATGGATTCATTGTATTATATATTGGCAAGAAACTGTTTGGTGCACGTAAGTTCTACTAGTCATCTCAAGCGACGTTATTCGGCAATGTACCTCATTGCCGAATATCTTCGCTTGAGGTAACTACGGAATTTGTTAATTACATTACTAAACTTTGGCATACTTGTCAGTATAGCCTCCAGTAAACTCGACAATAAGAGCATATTTGGAAACGTTTTGGAGAAAAGACATAATTGGCCTATCTTTTATAGTATTTATATCGTTCGTGATATGGTAAGTATGGGACATAACCTTGAATTTTGCAGCTTTGGATGCCTGGTACCATTACATATGAATATGGAATGGGATGAAGATGACCACGTATCCACCGCTCTTCAAAAAATGATTAAAAATATTGTTACAAAACCTCTGACTTCGTCCCACCGATCTCAGGTGCAGTGGTAAACCTATAATTCCCATTTTTAGTATAGCCCCTGCTATGTGCTACGGTGGCTCTGTGAGTAATAAATAAACCAGACTTATTCCTCCACCTCGAATTTCTTTCGGATAATATTGTTACGGCATTTTGAAGCATCCTATACCAGAAGCAGTGAAACCAGCGTCTTCATATTGGATGAAGTGTTCCTGATGATTTCGTAAAGATGTAGTAGACTCTGAGTCTGTTAAATCACCTCCATCCACATCTTTCTCAGCGCTAGATGTGTTTTCTGATTAATGTTGTTGATGTTGTTCCTACCATAAATCTATTTCACGGTGCAGTACGACCTCCATCTCAACAGTGTTTTGGAGAAAATACCTTCTGAAACTCTCTAAAAGAGGCTTTGAATTATCGTCGTCATTTACACGATTAGACAAGATGTAATCATCAATCAACGTTGATCGTAAAAGATTTTCATTCAAATATTTCACTTCTATTGGCCACACATCATTCTAAATGAACTTTGGAAACCTGAGCTCCTCATGAATAGCATGAAGAGAAACTTGATACAGTGCCAAATGTTCCTTTTGTGGTACAGTTTTGAATAATGTTGTTTTACAAATTCCAGGGGCTCGGTACACATAATTGATTTGTACCACTTTACTATCGTCACCTTTCGAATTCATAAAGTTAACCGCCAAAAGTAGTGATGTTTTGTTCAGGAAATCCTTGTACACCCTGCGATCTGTTACTTCCATTGCTTCCTGTGAAGTTGTTGCATTATTGGTTTTCAAATGTGGATGTACCAGGACGATATCTGGTTACTCCATGCTACCAATTTCCCCTATTGAATTCACTACAGATATTGGTAAACGAAAGATAGTGTGCGCAAGGTATGCAATTTTTGTGTTTCTGCTGCTTGATGGACTACATTCATAATTATCTATGGATACTCCAGTTGGCTTCAAGCCTGCATTTATCAACTCATCTGCTTCACCATGTGCGATTTCGACTTTGTCTGAAAAAGCAAACTGCATGTAAAAATCTGGGAGCTTCATGTCGTTGATGCACCAAGCCAATGCCAATAGATCATATCGAATATAATATCTTATCCAATGGAAATAAGAATTATTCGTACCACTTTGTATCTGCAGAGATGCCAGGTGATGTAACCCGTCTAACGAAACGAGTTATTTGTGTCATTCAATATATTTATTCCATGTTAATGCTAGCAAAATTCTTTTATACTACTATATTTTCTGTCTGAAATATCGTCTGCTTCAAATGTAACTGAAATACTCCCAAATCCTACTTTATACCTTTCTACCTGAAATGACTTTAGAAACGTGTCACGATGGACAACAATCACATCCCGGAGCGGATTCTTCACAATATTCACTGGACTCACACGAAGCCATACTTTGACTGTATTACATCTGTTACATATAAATAATGGAGTTGCTTTGGTTACTCCGTTACCCCAACGTCTATGAAATATAGATAAGCCATGATCCTGTGACTATGTTTAATTTCCACATTCTATACAATAAGCCTATCCAAGTTTTCAATAATATTACCTCGATTCCATCGAAGAGTAGCAAGTTTGCTAATATCTTTCGTATCCCCTCTCAATCTTGCTGAAACCATACGAATTAGACTTATCTTTGCTGCATCGGGTGCCTGACTGACTGCTGATAATCGATTAAAATCTGATATGGATGCAGGATCTGGGTAGGATAGATCAAATACAGCTGATCGAACAATACCCCTAGACTATGTACTTGTTTCATATTCTTCTTTAAGTAGGATAATATCAAATATTTCTTCTCCTTTGGGGCCCAATTCGAGATGCATCAGTAACGATGGTGCTTGAGACCCTGTGCTTGTTTTTTCAGCCATTATAGTTTCGAAAATTCCTGCAAAAGTATTATTCGTAGATTGTCAGATAAAAAATGATAAAAACGTTGAGGTACGATGACGGGAGGTGATGAAAGATGATGGCGGGTGAATCTATTATGAATGTCTTGAAAGTAGTTAGTTTTGCGTAGCTAACTGAAAAAGAGGTTGTTGCTTGGGCTCTTTGAAGTTAATGGGTGTGTGATAGGAGTGATTTTCATGATTGATATGATATGACTTATGGCATATGTATTTACCCAGTTTCTTCGTAATTGTATGGACAGAACTGTAACGATGTACGCATTAGCGGGTGTCACCGTCGGCGTATTTGAACAGAAATCAATGAAACGACAAAATAATTGAAGCCGTAAAACACGCAATTACAAATGAAGTTGGATGATTTGCAAAATATTAATTAATTTTTGGCAAAAACACCAACTGCTTGTGGAGTTGAAATTGTCATAAAATTCCAAAATTATTTGAAAACTTTGCTTTTCAAACAATGCTGTATTAATTCATTTTTCCACAAAGAACGGAATATTACCTTACAACGTCGTCGTTACATTTCCCATATCCACGTCGGATAATTCATTTAGCACATCCATATCAATTCACTGTACCATTCTACTTTTAACATATACTACTACGTTGCAACTCGCATGTATTTCAGGAGGTTTAATCGATTCATTTCATGAAGATTCCAACATCTCTATTTAAAACATCGAAAAAACAATTCTACTTCAACTCTCTCCAAGCATCGTATAATACCCAACTACACAACTCGTAAATTAATCTTCACAGCTTCATCAATGTCTTCAACACCCTCCAATAGTTTAATCCCTTCAATGGAGGCTGAATTCAGAAGATGTGTGCTATCTCAACTCTTGGAGAGCTATACGAGTGATAGTTTCAAGAATGAATTCAAATATAAGAATTTGAATTTTGAGAAATACCTCTGCTGGCTACGCTAAAATGATGACCCTATATCCAGGTTTGTAACAAGGCATTTCGAACAGAAATCAGACCACAGGAAGAAGCCTCTGACACTCTCCGTGTTAAAGTATGCAGGTGGGGAAGGCGACAAGATCTTTGAAGAAATGGGATCAGAAAATGTGAGGCAAATAGCTCGCGCACCCTTCGCCATACATACTTATGGGTACAGAGATGATCGCATATTGCAATTTTTCAGAAATGTATTCATCACAGCGAACACCTCAATTTCTTTTTTGGTTGGATAGATGTTCTTTCAGATGGTCATTAAGTCCAATTAAAAACGGCCAAGAGTCAATATATTCGACGTATTGATCCAATCAACCTTTGAATGCTTTCTATTCTTTCCCAGCACTGCAGTTATTTCACATTTCATGTCTCATCAAGAAAATAAGAAAATATTTACTTTAAAACACTTCACTGCTACGAAAATTGGGTTTGTGTGACAGACCCCTTTTATAGCATGGACTCTAATCGCATAATCAATCAGCATTCCACTCGTCAGTACTATTTTATCACTTTACATCTACTACGACTACTCTCATTCTACGTTCATGGATATTTATCCAAAAAAGAATGGTTTGTTTCTTCTTAAACAAGGACGTACATTCAACGAGAACGATATTTCCGTCAATAAACAAGATTTGGTGTACCCAGATGCTTGAAATCACAGAAGACAAGAATACAAGGCGTTTCGATCCACCATGAAGAGTTTCTTCGTTACCCTCAAGAAACATTGCTCAATACTACCATGTATGAGGTAGATTTCAATATTCAAAATGCTACTTTCTTGACACCATTCTTGTCTAAACCGGGCAGTTCGGATCTGCCACAATGCTTTCACACCATGCTGCTTGCATTATCAATTGCCCTAAATATTACCGTCCCATCACTTGACAAAAATCCAAGAACAGAGGTGGTTGACCTTACTGATAAACAAGAGGTGCCGAAAACAAGAGGTAGAAAGCGTGACCTATCTTTAAGGTTTGCAAGTTTGGGGAGGGAAAAAGGAAATCGAAGAATTTGGGCAACGATATTCTAGAAGATGGTAATGATGAAATTTGAATTGTCCCGGAACCATCTCCGGACTTTGAAACAAGACCAGAAGTGAAGGAAGAAGATGAAATTGATCCAGATGATTCAGAAAAACTAGGAACAGTGGCTCAAACAACAATTACTTTTTTAAAAATAGTATGCAAAACACTACTGCTGCTACGACTGTGATTTACGAGAACTTATCGACAGTCATCAGGATATCATCGGTGCTACCATAGAAGATAACGTATATTTCAATTTTACAGACGCACCTTGCAACAACAATTCGATCAAAAACGTGCGAACTCAGAACACGATAAATTAGATGAAGAAGACATGTCTGAATTCGTGACCTTCTATGATACAGTTACGACAGAGGGAAATCATGCGCATATCGTTTTATCGGCATTGATATTTTGAATATGGGTTAAATTATTCAAATCACATAAAGAAAATATCCCATTGGAGAAACCTGGAAACCATGAAATTCGAAAAAAATTAAGACTCTGGTGAATGTGTTTAGTGTAGAGGACGTTCCAACTCATCACACGAAGCAAAGGGAGTGCTATAATTCGGATGCAAGGGTACCGAAACACATTCATATTTCTGTGGTAAAATAAGCTGTTTACTTGTGGAAAAATGACATGGAATGGATCCACACCTCGAGAATAATTATCTACAATCGCTCCGGGATCATTTTCACAATTCATCCAGGAAGATATATTGGCATGAATAGCATTCCAAGGGTTCAAAATAATGAAAATATCTTTAATTCTTTCATAGTAAAACATATGGTACAAGAGAATTGCTCTGAGCCGAGCAAAAATCATCAAAATGGATGATGGATAAAGTCGAGAAATTTAAACAATTCTGTAAGTTGGTTGTGGATCTATGCGTGAGTATCTTTTTTGTGGCAATGGAATGTATGCTTCTTCCAAAGAACAGAAAGTTTGTTGAATGTGATATGGATGAAGCATGTTTGGAACAATGTCGGATTCAACTCGTTACAGTTCTTTCTCTTCAGTTACTCAACATCCAATCTGTCATTGTGGGTACAAGAGAAGATCTTCAAGCTGCTCGATTACTTCTAGGTGAGCTGGATGCAATTAAAGCCAATATAAGAAGAGATGTATGGGATATTCCTGCAGGAGTTACCATAGTTCAAAATTTTCCGAGGCATATTCTTTATTTCATTTCACAATTGATTGGCCTCTCGAAGATATTCAACGACGGAATTCCAATCCTGTGAGAGATGTGAAAATTATCATGCAAGCATGCTCTTGATGCAATAAAGAAAAAAAGTTGCGTGTAACGGATGCTGGTATTACGTCTGTAACTTGAATTTTCGAAAAATGTCGAAAAACATTTGTTTTTCGGTTATCGAAAAACATTGTAAAGTTTTAGCCTTTTCCGGCACTTTTTTCCGACAAAGCGTCGATTACTTTTTGTTTTATTTCCAATTTTTTTAATAATTACTACCTTGTTACAGTAGTACTATAATATGATCAAGAACCACTAAAAAGTGTATTACGTGTTACCTTTTTTCTTTTCTCTGCTGTTTCGATTAATATTACAATTTTTTATTTTTGTCCAAAAACTTTCGGAATTCCGAGCCAGGCGTTTCGAAATCACAGAATGTTTTTTGAAAATTGGAAAAATAATCGACACTAGCACTCTAAAGTTTTCGATAATTGGGGCGAAAATATTTACAGAAGCACAATTTCTTCCGAAAAGATTTTGAGATTCATTGCGAAATTCTTTTTGTAAGAATCCGAATTGTATGTTTGGTAAACACACTTTAATTTTCATTTAGTATTTCGTCTTTGTAGTTTGATTGCCTACTTGCATACGCTCCACAGTTATAAATACATTCTTCTCCTCCCTGGACACTTTAAAGTTTCCAGAAATGGCCATACCGGTCACCAGCATAATATTCTTATGTAGATATTTATTAATTTCATGCCAGATGAAATCAACGTCCCATAAGCGGATCATTTCAACAGATGTAGCGGCATACATCACATCATGCTCCTTGTTATGATATATCTAATAAGTTTCAAGGTCCAACATCAACTTATCATCCACGAATCCCATGTGCACAAATGAATTGACGAATGTTTTAGCAAGATTTACAGGTGCTTAATCTACATAATATGAAGCAGACGGTAATTGCGAGTTCAGAAGGTGGGATTTATAGATATCGTCGAGGGTTTTAGGTTCAGAAACATCCAAGTCCGTTCCAAGAGCAAGATATTGAGAAGGAAGCTTGCGATTACTCATTGATTTTCAGATCTGAAGTGTCCTTTTCAACATTTTTAGTATTTTACGTACACTCTTCGCTGTTTGATTTGCTACAATTGGCAGAATTTAAAGTCAGACTCATGCTGGCGTTTATCTCCCCAGTACTAGAAGTACCACAGTCACCACTGGACATACCGTCAGACTCTGCATTGGTCACGTAATTGTTACTGCTAC
>JAULBU010023232.1:0-18554 GCA_032358235.1 Odonthalia washingtoniensis
TTAGGAACTATACCAGGAGATGGTTCCCCATCTTCCTCTGGATCTAAATTTCCATTTCCTTCTTAAAGCTTTTCATCGAGGCAGAATGCCTTAAACTGTGCCCAACTTTTATTATAAAATGAAGAACTACTACTTTTAACACCCTCTTGTGTTAGATTTTGTGCTAACTTCCGCCTTTTAGCTGCCAATTCCAATCCCCCATCAGCTGTAGTTTGCTCTGTACAGGCCATTATGAATTTACTTGATTAGAAAAGGGGTGATTGGATTTATCTATGGAAAAGTGGGGTTTTCGGCTTTAAACTTACTCAAGTTTTGAAAACTTCAATCTTGGCCTTCTCATTTCTGACAATGTTAGCGAATGTCATTCGAATTTGAAATTTTAAACTTGTTCATTTTTGTTATCAACTTTTATTTTTCAAAATTTTGAATACTCAAATCACATCTGTGCTTTTACTGTCAATATTAGCTTGTAGTGATTGATCACCTGATCAAAAATCAGTGAACTCAGTCAGTAACCAGAATGAATTAAATTTTAATAACGGTTCTAGGTATGTATGGTATGTGTACGTACTGTAGTACCAAACTTTTACAAGTGATAGAATTTAAAGCTGCAAATTATTTGAGAAAAAAAATCCCAGAAAATGCTGCGATTTTGCATCGAAAAACGTCGATCAGGATATTTCTGCCCTTCAGACGACTTTCCATTAGGTCGTTTCAAACGACCTCTTCCTTACTTATTGTATCATTACAATATTTTATGTGACATACAGCGATATTTCTTTTAGTTTTTCTAAAATTTGAAGGGCCTGCCAAACTGTACATTACTACATACACTATTGAATTCCCCTTCTACCTTTTCTGATACGCAGTCGTTTGTCAAGGTAATGTCTAGTTTCCCGGATTTCAATTTTTAATTTCATCCTGATTTCTGCTTTCGACACCATGGTTCCACTAAATTTCAGGCATTTACCCTACTTAGGCTGGTCGTGAGTGGAAACCGTCCGACGATCATATATTGTGGATGGTAATGCGTATCAAAACAATTTGAATGTTGTAATACCGTACTATGGAAAGAATTTAGCGCTCGATAAAGGTTCATTCAAGTTTTATCATTCAAGCTGCAGAATGACCGTGAAAGAAGGTTTTGGAATGCCTGTGAGTCGCTTCAGAATATTCTGAAGCCACAGTAGGACGAGACTCAAGACAATTAAGAAATTGGAGTTACGTGTAAGTTGAACAACAATATATTATCGACGTATATATTCAAAATCATATATTTTTGAATTATACCAAAATAGATGATTTTGAATTTGAATACATACCGTTACATGAGGATAAACATGTACAAGGAGTACCTGATGAGTTTCTTCAAAATGAATTGTACACAGATACAACTTTGATAAAAGGCCGACAGAACACAGAACAGAGCCACTGAAAACGGACGGAGGAAATTAGGGGAGAATTACAGGCATAGGGGTTTCATGAGACTGCCGCCTTTTTTACACTTCAACTCCTTTCGTCGAACAAGAGAACGAGAAATGAACGAGATATTAAACGAACAAGGACGGCGACAAAATCCAATAATTCTACAAGCCACATCGCAGATTCAACAAATTCGATTAGCATCTGCACTCACGAACCGTGAAATTGTAAGACGTGCAAGGAAGGAGCGGACGATCGGTATGGAATGCCAGTAATATTAAGAGAGGCAAATCTAGCTTGGTACATTATTATCTCACTGATTCCACTATCACGTTTAATTTCTACCCTGATCGTTGTTTCCGTATACGTTTCGGAGTTTCGCGTGTCCTATTTCTTAGAATTCACGGTGAATTGGTTAGACACAACCTCACAATCTGGCGCACCCGCCATATTTGTACCGAAAAGGATGGGATTAGCTCATATGTAAAGTTTCTTGTTTGTATCCGATTTATACGTACAGGGGATGTGTATAATCGAATACATTCGTTTCTTCAGCCATTCTAGCTTCATTATCCATGGATGATGATGCTAGAATGGCTGAAGAAACGTGTCGGATATATTTTTCAACTTTCAGTAAAGACATTATTCAAATCTACCAATCCATTTATTCAAATGGGATGCCTACAACAACAGAATTAGTGGGTATTGAAGAGAAGCACGATGAAGTGGGGTTCTTGGGGTATGGTGGGCCATTGATTGCATGAAGCTAATATGGAATAATTTCCCCTTAGCCGAGAAGGAGCAGTACAATAATAGAAAAGAACAGAAATGGCAACCATAGTGGTAGAAGCATGATGTGATCGAGATTTATATGTTTAATATTTGTTCGCAGGGAGAACCAGGACCAACAACGATTTAATCTCACTTTCTGTTTCACCATTAATTCAAGATATTTTGTGTGATTGGTAAAAGTTTAAAATCGACTAAAGCTACATGCTAACCATAAATGGTATATTGAGACGTCTGTGCTTTGTTTGGGACGGCATCTACCCCAATTGACCACTTTTTTTCAAGCCAATTAACCAACTATTACCGAACAAACAAGTGTACACGATACGACAAGAGGCTATACGGAAGGACATCGAACGATGCTTTGGTGTTCACCTGTCTCGTTTTGAAATTCTAAGTCGAGAGAATAGGATATGGGGAAATACACAAGTCATTGAAGTTAGTGAGGTATGTAGCATTCTGCAGGACATGTTGATTAGGACGGTTCAATCGGGTGTTGTGGAGGTAGGGATGGATGTGATCACCGAACTAAGAATTGAATAATTGGAACTACACGAACAGGTAGACCTCGAGAATGAAGTGGAACAAGCTATTGAAGCAAGAAATACTGGGGTGGGTGTTCCCATAGACTACAAGCAATTTGCTGAAAATGTGATGATGAGAGAATTTCAGTTAACGAGTCGTGTGGGATTTAGACAACTACAAACTGAACTAATTAAAAGATTTATAACATAATTATAAGGCAGCAGAAATAAATCAAGGTAACAACAAGAACTGCTTCACGTTGGTTGCCCAGATCAGGTATGAAATATGGTGTGTATTGGGTCCTTTATCCAAGTATTACAGGTCAAAGTCGTCACACACATTCTACATATTGTATAGTACTCAGATTTTCATATTATAATTCTACAGCAACTCATTTAGATTGTGCATGGGTTGCTTTACAAAATAGAGTAAATTTTTTCAAAATTGTAGCTAAAACTCTCGTCGTTTCTGATGTCTCATATGATCCTACTGTTGATATGTCGTCTAATGTACGACTAGCTTTAAGTATGTACGTGTCACTGAGTTGAAGATTGATCGATGATTTCCATAAGGAAAAGCATAAATAAAATGAATTGATTTTATATTTTGAGAATAAATGGAAATGTAAACAGACGACGACAACTTCAACAGCCGCGCAACACTAACTGGTAAACAAGAAACCAAGGTAGCAACAAAAACTCTTCCTAAAAACTCCCATTGAAAGATTAAAGAAGGATCGAAAGTATCTTCAATTATAATAACAGAATCCATATAAAATAGAATACTGCATATTTCAGCAACAATCATCATCCATTTCCAAGTATGTACTTCAAAATCAACCGCTAATAGTCCCATGAGTACCAAAAAAGTAAATGAAATATCAGATAAATCGAATGTCGTAAAATATTTATAATCCCAAATAACATAAACTGAAAATACCATAACCATAGTACCGTGATAATATAGATTTTAAAACCCAAATTGAAAAAGTTTTAAGTTTTAAACTTCTACCATTTTGTAAATCCTTATTTAATTCAGGATATGTATCAGCAGCAGATTCGTTAACATCTTCATATAAACTTGAATAAAATACAGGAATCATAGTAAAAACTGAAGCATACCCAACTAATATTCTTGTGATTATTTTTTATGCTGAAGTGTAGCATAAAAATAATACACGATATACAGTTTGAATAATTGAAATAATGAAATAAATTTAAACATATTTGTAACGATGTTCCATCCAATGCTAAGTCATCAGTACGTGAATGTATTTTAAATATATTTAGAACTCTACTAGCTTGATTTTTGAATTTAGTCCAGTTATTTTAAATATACCTTGAGATCTTTCAGCTAGTATAGATGATATAGCTTCATTATCATGTTCATAAATTAAATCGATGTCGGATTCCAGGATTTCTCCAAGCAAACAGTGTATGGGTATGTGGTGAGAAAAACATGCGCAATATCTGGCGCAAAGACAGACCAAGAGGTAAATCATCTCTATCACGCTCTTCTCCCAGTTACCAAACCCTATAAGATAAACTAAAAGGACGTACAATGCGTCAATTACTAACAATAGACATAACATCAACTGCTAATGAATCTATACATATAGATGCTAAAGAACGTACTAAAACTGAACACTTTCAACTAACTTTTATCAAAGCTTATTTCAAAGCGTATGTTTTAAACTTACTTCATCATCATCTCTCATATATCCTCAATTCTGATAATTGTTGTCATCGTTTCCGCATTCATATTCACATTCATATTACAGCTACTAAAGTATTATTGTTTGTAGCAATTTGCAGGTATAATGTTGGTGGTGCTGCTTTTGGTGGTGGAAGTGGAAGTAGTGGGGGAGGTGGAGGTGGATATAATTTTTACATCGATGATCAACAGAGGAAGAAGACGGATAAAGAAAAAGAAAGGGAGAGACGGTTTGGTATGTTTTATTTATGTTTTATTTATATTTTGAAGACCTTTTTCATCCAGCAGTGGGCTATTGCGTGGTACTGTACGGCTGTGATAAACCGTGAAAAGACACGGAGTACAGAAGTCAGTAATACAGTAGCCCAAGGCCAGGAACGAGCACGTGCAGTGTAAACGTGTATTATGAATGCAGCTTCACAGTATGAAAACCACACTGTTGGACCGATAGAGCGGGACACAGAGATGAACGCCCGGTGTTGGTTGCGTGGCGCCCCGTGAGTAGTTGAATATAGAATGGCCGGTCTCAGCCGAGTGAGTGTTAGCACGAGAGACAGCGGAGACTAGAAAAGACCCGCGCATTTTTTATGAGGACGATAAGTGCTCTTAACTAAATTAGTCCTTATATAAAGGGAAGAAAGTATTGGTTCTAGGAGAGAGAGTGACAAACAGCGTATGCCGACTTGAATTGCCCCAAAACGCCCTTATTTTCCTACGTTTGTACCTGCCGAGGAAATCAGAGTCTACACACACGCAGTGAAGCGCGAACATATCACAACACCAATGATGTCGACTACAGTGTCATTCGATGATGCCACAGTTATGGGCCCAGCCGATACCTCGTCGCCTGCTGCCCCGAGTTGGACTCACGCACCGAAGTTCGTAACCAACAAGAGACCCAATCCCCGTTTCAGGACAGCGCTCAGGCGATGAGGGAACAAAAAGCACCCAACAAAACTTGTATGTCAAGAAAATACGCATGCGTATAAGGAAACGCTAAACAACAGCATTCGTACGCTAACAAAGAATACATGCCTCCCGTATCGGAGATTTGCAATTATCTAACACAAAGGTGGTCCAAGCATACTGTACCATTCGCAGGTTTTAACGTCCAATCATTACATGGAAATCATATCTTATTGGACATGATCTTCTCGCGCAAGTTCCTCAGTCCTATGTTTTCGGACGTCAACCATTATTTCACCCTTTGCTAATACAAGATATGCGGCGTTGTATTCATGTATTATGGTAGGTTCTGGCTGTTCCTATTTAAGTTCTCCAACATTACTAGAAACCCCAACAATCATCTGTGTCGCCGAATCTGCTGCACCATACTCCGACTCTTCCGTACTGTAAGTAATGATGGTTTGTTTCTTGGAACTCCATTCGACCAAATGGTAACCCATGTGATTCAGAATTCTAGATATAGGCTTTCTTGTCAGAAAATCTTCAGCCCACGAAGCGTCAGCATATACGTAAAGCGCGTGCTAATTTCTGTAATGTTTATAGAATACCTAATACTTTTTCGTTCCCTTTATATGTTTCAGTATTCTTTTTAGAGCGTGTAAATGACGTTCGTGCGGATGAGAGACTAAACGAGCCAATTAAGTTTCTCCATGCTAAATATCAGGTCTCGTACAAACACGGCCAAATACAATAGTCAGCCTATTAATTCTCTGTATGGGTAATGACCCTTCTCTTCTCTTGCATAAATGCCAATCTTATGTGATCTTCCCCAGCAGATAGGGACAGCGATTTTATCATGTAATATCTCATCCTGAAGCCCTCCAAAATTTTGTTCACATACGCAGCTTGAGTTCTGTACACCTCTGCTGAACTATTAGTGATCTTAATACCAATAAACGACTTCACGGATCCCATATACTTCATTTAAATTTTCTGTCCAACTCATTATTAGCTTTCGAAGCGTATTATATTCTCTTGACATGAAGATAATGTAGTAGACATAGATCATGATGATGAGTCCCAACTAGTCATCCTTATAAAGATTATACTGGAAATAATAGGCATCACTTGGTATCAGCGCACACATCTTTTTCAAGATAAATGAAGTGTCCGATTATACATGCGAGGTGCCTGTTTGATACTGTACAATGACTTTTCCAATTGACAAGATTTCCCTTGTGGTACCAAGTCTTCCTATACTGGATACGGATTGACGAAAATCACATCATCAAATACGGTATTTAGGAATGCGTTCTGGCATCCATTTTATGAAATTTCAGTTTCAACTTCACAGCGAGTTACAGTATCGCCCTCAAAGCTAAAATTATTGAGCCGGAAGCATGCTTCACATCCTAATCTATGCCATAAGTATTAATTTATCCTTTAAAGACCCCCTTGTATTTAAACTTGGTCACATTCTCAGCCTCATCTTCCTTTAATTTGAAGACGCACTTTGTATCAATGTACTTTCTGTTGGTGGGTGGGTCTACTAACTTTTATACCATCGGTTTGTACCCATTGATAGCGATACTTTGAAAATAGAAACAACCCGAGTTCGACGCCTATTCATATCAACATGCGTAAAACCGATGGTGAAATCCTTCCTCTACAAGGCCAACAAAGAATATGAACACCTATATGAGGCGTTAGTTACAGACACTAAGCCCGATTTAATAGAATCACGGACGGCGGAACTGGATGGATTTATCATAACGGAACATTTTTGGCAGCATCAGTGCTTTGGTGCAGCCAGGCAGCTTTTTTACGGTACTTATTGAGTTGAATTGCGCCATCTGATTTGAGAATCATCACATTTATTTTTTCATTGTTCTAGATGTGCCTCGACGGCAAATTTAGTAAATAATTAAAATCGTGGAACGATTCACTCACTACAGACAATATGTCACGTTGATAGATACAGTCCACTATTATTTTCACACCATTATCTTGCAACAGCATCTATTCACCTATTACAGCGCACAAATCTTTGGCGCTTCCATATAGTTGACTCTTCAATCATATGTATCGTAGGGCGATATGTATATTGTTGTTGTTTGAGTCTGGAATAGCATCATTAAATTCCTTCTATACTTTAACATCCTTCTATACTTTAACAGACTTGTAATACTCCTCCAGATCGCCCTTTCCGTCGGTCTATGGGATTTAGATTTTAGCATCCTGTGAAAAACTCGGACTATACGGAATATGATTAACCTGCCCTGGTACTATAACTTAAAATGAACAGTATTTGACTGAGTTTTACTCATGGACAACTTACTTTTACAATTCGCAGCTAGTTGCAAAATAGAATCCGATACTGATCTGCTATAACGCTAATAGTCACAGATGAAACAACGTGGAGAAAGATACAAAAGCACTGGTTATTCAACGTTCGTCGTGCGTTTAAAAGGATACCTTTTTCATTCTTTTTATTCTCTCTATGGTGACTTCCTATTTTATGTTCTCGTCTCTACACCGGTTACGTGATTTAGTGTCATAACTTGAATAGTGTCAATGGGAAATTAGTGTCAGTAAAATTAATTCATGTGTCAGCGTTTCGAGATGAAACTTAATTAGTGTCAGTAAATAAAAGTGGACCGATAGAAATACTCAAGAATGCCTTTCTTTAAGTGTCATAAGCATCACCTGGATTTTGAAATTCAGATCGATGCTTTATGATAATATTTTGGAGCTCCGGTTTCAATTTCTTCTCTTCCCAACGTCCATTTATATTCAATGCCATGCCACATTGAATCATGGCCTTCCGTGCGTATGTACATCCGTTTAGGTCACGCTGGGAATTGACATCTGCAAATAAGGCGGCGACTAATCGTAGAAAATAAGGCTTTCCTGCTTTTGTGAGTCGACTACATTCAGTCCAGGACCCATTCTGGATCAATGATAATTTATATTCTTCTCAGCGGCGTCTCCATGCATCCTTCAACTTCTGGGTGACAAACCAATCGCACGGTTGTATTAGGTAAGTTACATTAGGTGGGAAGAACAGAATAGTTGTTCGTATTTTCTCCGCAGCACTTATAAATCCTTCATTTAAATTATTCCCTCTGCAATTATCAACCCACATTTCTCTTAAACGATTGTTAGGGAGCGGTTTCAAAAGGCGTGGTTCTGATAAGCAACTCCTTCATATTTATACAATCCATCCATTCTTTGGGTCTAGTCCTATATGCGACTCCTGGTACGTTTTCAGCTACACCTCTGATAGGATAACTACGTTCTTTGTTTTTGAATATCATCATTATTGTTTCAACACGAGCATTAGGTCCTCCAATTAATCGAACAACCTTGGTCATCCCTTCTCCTCCAGAAGTAACATCCGCATATTGAACCTCGATGTCACCAGAAAATCCAAGAGTCTTCTTGTTATCCTCATTAAAAATAATGTGTGTTTCATCAGCATTGCACAAATCCCGCTCGTTTACTTTTCCAGTCGATAAAACAGGCTTCAAATGACCTAGTACCCGGTCTACTTCCTTTTCTAATTGAAGTTCCTTTGCTGGATTCATTCTTAGTTTTCCACATTGGGGTCGACTCACAATTCTAAATCGTTCCGTGAACTATTGAATCCATCTCAAGTCAATCTTCTCTTCTTGAAAATTACCAGGAAAGGGGTCCACCAGATCCTTACCGTATATTCCATTCGTACTTTCATTCAAAAGATGCAGTGAAATGATACGAAGAGTGGAAAGTGAAAATTTATCCCCAAGTTTTCTTAACCTGTCGAACTCGGACCGCAAATTATTATGAAGTTGCTCCACCCATTGCTGACGCTTGCAACTTCTCCCAGTTCTCGCCTTTAGTCTTACTTGTTTAATTCCAATACTTGTGTTTCTTCTTATGCAAGAAGTAACGCCACGTTGCACAATATTTCCAGCATCGTCCTGGAATGAAGAACGTTGTTTCCAAAGACGCATTGCTCGAGTAATATCTGAATTTGTAGAGGTGCGAAATAATACTGGAAATTGTTTCACTTCTTTAGAAGCAATATGTTTTTCTCTTTCTTCTTTTGATGTTTCAATCATCCATCCCAATATTTTTGCACTCTGAGCGTTTGTCAGGACATGTTGAGTTCTGTTCTTTTTAGTACGTGTTATGTTTGATTCCTAGATTGATTGATCGTTGAGTGTTGCTTGGTTTCTTGATAATTCGTTGTTTGTTAGTTCTGTGCCTTAGATTTGTTCTGGAGAAGCATTAATTTGTTGCCTTTGTTGACGATTTTGGGTTACGCATCGCATACATATGGCAAAAGGGGATGCAGACGAAAATTTTGGCTAAAAATAGAATAAAACAACTGGTAATGATATTTAATGTTGCACGAAACAAGAAAAACAGATGTGGTCACAACGAGACTTTATAGAATATCGAAGCACCATAATCAACCATTAATGAAGATATCAAAAGGCTACATCAATCATTGAAGTCGAAGTGAAACGGCTACATCAACAATGTTGTGGAAAACATGATGTTGATGTTGATTCAACATCATGGACACCCTTTAAAGAAATTACTGGAATTAATCAAAGGTTATTATATTATACAACTGAACATCATCTCAACTTCATGTCAAACATCATGGTAATCTCTTTTGATGTCGAATCAACATCAAACGTGATTATCACCTCAAATTCATGTTTATAGACATAAAAAGGCTACATTTTGAAACATACGATCGTAACGAACAATAATTTCATTTCTAATGAATTTAAACCAGAATGGTGACACTGACACTATTTGTCTATAAACCGGTATTAGTGTCAGTCAGATAATTAATGTCACTGAAACTAATTTATGTAATTGGAAAGAAATGGACCACCGTAATAGTGAAAGTGACATTAAATCACGTAACCGGTGTACTTACGAAGGTATAGTAGAGGAGGAAGATCGAACGTGTAAGTACGTGAATAACAATAAAGGACAGAGTTACTTTAACGATAGTATACATATACATATTTAGATAGTGAAGAAAGGCAGGAATAAATCAAGAGAGAAAAGGCTGGCCTGAATCTTGCCAGAAGGTAAGGATAGGGACTAAGAATACAATAAATAGCATATTTCAATATAAAGCCACAGGAAGGAGAGAAGAGCCCTTCAACAGTTATAACTCTTTGAGAAATCAGGAAGTATGACGGGAAAAGGTGAGAGCTCCACCAAAAGAAATATAGTCCCTAGAGTTTCGGATCGAATAGCTGGAATCCCCGACCAAAAACCACCGGAAGAACATAAGCTAGCACCAAAATCCAGACTAAAGACAACAACCAGTATGGTAACATCAGCAGGCCTCAATGGAAACCCAAAAACCCAATGAAAAGGGCCAGTGAGATACAAAGAGTGATGGTGACCATATAAAAGAAGGAGAAATACAGGCAGATGAGTTGGAATCTGATGACCCCAAACCTCCAGGAAAAGAATCCACCGACCTACTAGGTCGGTGGCTTCTTGCGGCAACCTGTAGTACAGGTTGTTGCATATTTAAAATCAGTCCAATTGTATACACGCGAGATGCTAAGCGCGTATAAAGAAACCATCATGTCCGGACACCTGCTTTGGTCCGATTTTAGGAAATTGGGTGCCAAGACGACGGAGCTCAACCATTCGCTTTGAGAGGGTTCGATGACCCCCGCCTAAAGTTGGGACTGGATCTGTCCCTCTAGGACGGCCCGGGATTTTGGGCCGACCCGGTATGGTTGCTGATGGATCGGTCGCGTGTTGGGCTTCAACGCGATACGATGAACGGTCACATTAATTTTTCCTAGGCTACCATTCCACATGGACTGATGAGTTTCCAACATGGAAAGGATGCGCTCTTGGAGGGAGGGGTCGTATATGTGTGCGAGGTCGACAGTATCACGACAATCGGGCGTGGGTTAGGGATCGTCTGGCGGAGATGAGTCGACGGGGTCGACAATTGGGCCTTTCACTGTTTGAACGTTGGAAAAATCGTCTTGGATTGGGGGAAACGAGATGTTGGTGGAGTCGCTCGTCGATTCGGTTCGGACGTCTTGAACGACGTTGGCGGACAAGGCCAGGGATGTTGCGATCTATTTCGCGCCCCGTCCAGTGAGCGAAATGAGGACGGTCGGGTGATGCACCGCGTATGAAACGTTCATAGCTTTCGAGATGGGGCGCGGGGCGTGTGAAAAATTGGTGACAAGGATCCGGAAGGGTGATCCTCGGTGGACCTCGTGCGTACCATTGGCGACGCGGAGACCCGTTCACGTGAACAGGGAATTACTCGGCTTGATTTGAATCATGCCGTCAACCCTGGTGATGACGCGAACGTACGCCTGAGACATTGGAGGAATCGTCAATGATTTGAAGATTCGGATGTATGTCGTTTTTGGTGGAAGGGGTTCACAAGCGGGGATCGAGGGACCCTTCACAGATTTATCGTCTTCGGTGGAATCCTTGATATGTCCCAAGATGGGAATGGTGCTCCGTGTTAAATAGATAGTGCCGTCGATGTACCGAATGGAGCTCACGAATTGTGATAGGAACATGGTTCCTATCAAAACCTTGCAGGTAAAGGAGGACGCGACATAGAAGCGAGAGATGTATGTCGCGTTTTCCTGTCTAAGACGCAACGGAACCGCTCCAAGAAGGTGAAGTACGTTGCCGTTAGAATCTCCAAGTTGGGGCAGTTTGGCGTTGGGGATTGAGTGAGTTCTTTAATTAGGAGGAAGTGCCGATTGGCGGACGATGTTGTATCCCGCCCCCGTGTCCAAGACGGCACGGGTCTCCATCATCGTTTTGGCCACCAGGCCGGTCGACGTGGACACCAGATAGAAGGACGAGGAAAGGATGGTCTCGGATGCGAACAAAGTTGGTTGAGCAAGGACGGGACGGGAATAGTCGTTGCTAACGACAAAGGCCCCGACCGTTAATCACGGGTTAATCTAATCGCCAGTTTGTGGTCGCTTTCGTTTAGATGAACAAGTTAGTAGCGGCGGTCGGTGTCGACGGCTTTGTCGACGGCCACCTTATTTTATCGGAGACGTTGGGGACGAAAAGGTCGTGCTTTCTCACGATTCATCATCATTGGTGAGGGAAGAAAGGGGGCATGGTGTGTGGGGGACACGCGAGGAACTGACAGACGGAAATTTATTTATTAGAGTCGTATGCTGCACGCGTGTCCGTTCAGAGATCGACCGGGCAAGAACTCAGGGGCAGTCGAGTGTAGTCGTTGAACTACTGCCCCATCTCTTTTTCCTGGTCGTCAACAGAAATGTTGGGTTTACCACTCGCAGATGCAGTCGGCTCTGGTATCAATAAAGTGGGACGATAATTTTCGTCCTTGTTGTGGCGATTGCCGCAACGCAAAACGCTGCAGCCACGAGTGGCAGCTCCATAAGAAGTGGTTCGAGCCAGGATCCAACGCCCCTTCTGCGCGGTGAGTGAAGATCTGTGTAATCAAATCTGCGACTCGTTGGTTCGTGGAAATTTGGTGATGGTAATAGCAATAACCGAAGAAAAGTCACTGTTACAACGTCAAGCTTGGACATGTCAACGCGGAATGACCCGATTCGCCGCACTTCCAGAAGTTGACCGTCCAATTATTGGACGGAATGGCTGACATGGCCAACTAGACTTGTTGTTCCGTCAACGTGGGCACCACTATATGCTCACATCTGATGGAATCGTTTTTAAGGTCGAGCTTCTCGAGCATGTCGTGAGTCCCGCGACCGGAATCTGCCTCCGTGTTCGGGCTTGGTCTACTTGCAATCATGAAGACGTTCTCCAGACGTGCGGTAACGTCACAAAGTTGGTCCTTCGAGAGCGCTGGGATGCGATTGCGAAGTTACAACGGGGATGGGCCGGTGTTGGTGACTACCGAAGTCGCCCCCAAGAATGCTAGTGGCCAAGGCTCGATGGTAGAAGGAGGGGAAGTGGGAGGTGAGGGTTGTACGACCACATTTTACGTCGGAATATGCAACACGGAGGGAGCAGCGCGTCGCGTACGGGGTGTAACGTCGGGGGAAGTTGAGGATTGTGCCGGGAACTTCGAAGACACGCTGGGTTTCGCGTGATTGGACATGGCCTTAGCCGTCAGCCCGCAGTGGCCAGCCAGGCACTTGATAGCCTGAAAATCCTGGTGTTGAATCTATTAAGCGATCGAGAGAGGGGTGAGAGGTGTGTATATGATACGAGGAGGAAGGAGGAGGTTTAGAGGAGGGAGGCGGATGATGAAGCACGGAGGATGATGGATGATGATGATGAAGGATGAGGCTGGTGGAGCGGATGAGAAGAATGAGGATCACGAAGAGGATGGTGACGGATGATGGATGAGGATGGAAAAGGATGAGGATGATGGAGCGGGTGAGAAGGATGAGGATGACAAAGGATGAGGATGATGGAGCGGATGGAGCGGATGAGGATAAGGAGAGGATGAATACGGATGATGAATGAATGATGACCGCGGATGGGCGACGAGGTGGACGATGAGATGGACTAGGAGATTATTGATGAGAAGACGATGATGCCATTGACGACACGCGGAACGGATGCAGATGTCTCCTCAAGGGATATTGGGAAGGGTGTCGGCACACCAAAAGAGTTGATAATAAAAGAGCATCTCGATGATGAAAGTGGTAAATGAATTTGGCAAGAAAGGGAATGGAGGTCGCTTCACAAAAGGACGATAAGAAAATACGCCGAATATCAAAGCCCATGTAAACTACAATGGGGTAAACTTGTAAGGTTACAGGAGAACGAAGTTCTGCAGACGATGACACTTGTTAGAACGATACGTGTATACTTGGGATTGACACTCTATACGATATACAGCAGGAACGCACGCCACAGCAGAAACCGCTGACTCTGGACAAGAAAAGTCATCGTCACCCACTACAGTATGACTATTCCCTAACTGCACACAGTTTGCATATTTCTGATCATTCAAATTAGATGAATTCTCTAATTAGAACATTTTCTCTTTGTGTCCACACGAGTCACTTTATTGTTATTATAATCTTTTGTTGAGTTAGATATAAGTATCTACATTCAATAAGAATAGCTAATCAAAAGAACTCGATTGGATAGACATTAAAACAAAGAAAAACTACGATTCAAATCTATTGGACCCAACCAGCTCAATACAACCTGAGCGAGGAGACTCGATCAACCATACGCGCTAAGTAGGTAGCGACTACGGTAGTAGCAACTTGTCCGACTTGTACTTCACGTGCATCGACCAACTGGCTGCAACACCAATAGCCCAGGAAGGTTAGTAACATAGCCTTGGACCTGAAAACCCGTACCGGCATCGCGTTACCCAGGGTAAAAGGTCACACCACGATTCCAGAAACCGCGGATCCTATGCTATAGACAATCTGACTATTTTCTGATACATACCCCAAAACACCTGATTACACGTTTAATAAAACCCACACTCGTAGCTAGATCCCGTTTTCGACACTTGCGATTTCGACGGAGGCAGCTGGGAGAGGGTGTTTTGAGTAACGACCGGGTGGCCAGGTCTTAGTACCAGCCACGGGGCGAGATACTACACCAGCAGCGGGGTAGGAAAAGGATGAGACGCCGTATATACCTATTCCACATACTATTATTGGTGACGGTAGGATGCTTTCTATCGACAGGGTCACAGATCAACTGTCGAATGATCACAGAAGTGAAATTGACGAATCTGAGGACGCCTACATGGATACAATACGACCACAGTTGGAGGTTGGCATGATATTAGGTGAAGAGTGTAAAGGTACGGGAGAGGGAATATTTCTGTTGCTGGTATAGAAAAGTTGTTAGATCTGTTTTTGGACTTGCGCATTTCGAATAGCGATAAGAAGTAAAACTCTGTTTTAACTACACTGAAGGAAAATGCACAAAGCCTGGTAGATTTATGTTCTAAATTCAAGGACATGGTGTCTAAATAGACCGCAGATCATTTGGTATTAATAAGTAATACCCACATCAATTTTGAGCTTTCAAAATGTTACACGTATCTTCCGGCTTCAGCAGCAATGATCTTTTGTGCTTGTATCCGATTTTGGCACTCTTCCTCTTTACAAGAATGCCACCAGAACCATTCCCTTTCACAACATTCTCTCGCTATATTTTTTACTCTATTATTCATTAAACTACTCGTTCTGAATGGTTACTGTCTGTGTACGGTAGCTCAGTCAACCATCTTGGTTAATTAATTGCCCTTGAATTATTGCGCGATGTGAAGGAAACATTTTTAGAAGCTCAACTTACTTCTCCTTCATGTACTACTGCACCTAATCCACCACAAACGTCACCTATTACACGTGTATCTATCCATCTCCCAAATCCCAATCTGGACCACCATGAAGGAAATGTTGTCTGCGTTGAAAAACCAACGTCATCTACTGCACTTAAACCTACTAGGTCCGCTGAACCTTCAAACACATAAAATGTCTCCTTAAAAAAGAAAATGAAAAATACCAACAAGAACATTTTATATAATAATCTTAATTCAAAAGCTACATTATCATCAAAATGTGCTGTTTCATTCTTTGCAGTAATTGAAAGATGCCCATATTCAATTAAACCTTCACGTAATAGACGTCATTATCATTACCATATTTCATGTACATGTAATAATGCACAATAAAATTTAAAATAGCTGCTATTTAGATGCGACTGTCGAATCTTTCAGTGAAATCAGGCTAAATAGTTATTGGGTAAGTCACGCAAAATTCCTACAGCAAGCATTTTGATATTCAACTATGGAGATTTTAATTCCTATTGCTCGTTCTGGTTAGCCTGCGCGCGCGTCGGCTACATTTGCGACATTGAGTCGTGTCCCTGATACAGAGATGTATCATTGCGGCCCCGGGTCTCTGAAGGTACGCTAATACTCCCTGTTACATTTGATTTTACCAACGAAACTAGCAATAGATGGGATTACTATTGCTCCGTTGCCGAGCGTTATTCGGCCGTAGTCGATTAATGAACTTACTTTCGTTTGTCCACGCATGATGTCGAGTTGAGATAATATTTCTGAAAAATTATTAATTCTAAAATAAGTCTACCTTCCTTTATTGAGTTTCTCTTTCCCCATCCCTCTTCCGTATGTATACCATTCAGTTTCGTTACCGGTGGCGGGACCGGAATTAAATATATAAAAGTGTAAAATCATTAGCTAAAGAAAAGTCAATACAGTGGTGGATAGCTAAGTTGGGTAAGTACAGTGCAGGCCGGGTACCAAATAGTGTAATATGGAACTGTATTTTAGTCCGTTGTTGAATGTGGTGTATGTACTCCACGTGTTGGCCTTGTGATTGGCTGGGTGGTACAGCAAGGTATCGCTCCTATAGTGATTTGGCTGTATTCGTGTGTCAGGTATGTTTCTTGGTCTTATACGCTTCTGCTTCGCTGTTGTCGTTGTCTCACCTTTCTTTTGGTGCGTTTTGTCGTCGTCGTATGTAGCCGTCCTCCTGCTTGCTGCACCCATCATGGCGCCTGTGTCGTCGTCCTTCATCTCGAAGTCATTATTATCCTCATAACTATTATCGCCATCTCATCGTAAGTATCATCCTTATTGTCGTATCATTTTGATCATCTCATCATCATCTTTTACTATCATTTCTTATCTAACCTAATCATCACCGTTATAATCTTATTACTATCATCATCTGATTCTCATCGTCATTTGTTATGATTACTATTATCGTCTGATCATCGTCATCGTCTATTTTTATTATCATTTTATCGTTATAATTATGCTTTTATTTAAATTATCAACATCATAATCTTATCATCATTATGTTATTTCATTTATCAACATCATCTCTAATCATCATTATCATCTATTATTATTGCTATTTCATTTATCGACATCAACATCATCTAATCATCATTATCATTTGTCGACCTCCTTATGTTATTTCATATCATCATCTTCCGTCGTTTCACCTCAAACTAGTTCGGTCCTCTCCCATCGGCTTCGAATTTCTGCGTGAAATGTCGATGAAATTTTACAGCAACAGAATGCTGCATAGAAATATCAGCTTAATAAATCGTGATATGAGGTGACGATTTATCTACCGCGAAGCCAGACCTGAAATTGGAGAGTACATGCATTTACATTATGCTCCGAAGAGTAATTATTCCATAAGAATGTGGAGGGTCCCTCACGGCAGTGGAACGGTTCCACTATATACCACATGTAAAGTGTCGGATGGTTGCATTTCACTTTCAGAAGTTCGGGAAGTCGTGTTGAACGTATTGAGTAATTTCAAGAATTAAAATATCCCAATACTACTCATTGGCTGCATAGGATGCATGGACAGAAAGTGAACTGAAACCGTGGATATCCCTATTCATTCTGAGGTTCATGTATTTTAGAAGGTTGGGGATTACTCTATCGTCTCTTTAATAACACTCACTACTTGATCGTAGTATTGAGTGAGATTGATCCAATGTAAATTCTCATACGGTTGATAAATCTGTGTGGCCGTCTAGATATATTGGCCATGTGTAATGAATAATATTTAACGTCTGATACATGAACAGACAATTGGGACTATTTGAAACTTATGTCAAGTTGTGTCTTTTTGTTGATGAAAAGATGACCTTGACATGAATTGTACATAGAAATTCAAATGATTATTTAGCTCCACAGCAATACTGTTTGGATTTTGCTGCGGATCGTCGCTGCGAAATATGTGTTGATAATAAGTCCTTTAAAGCGAAAAAAGTTCTCAGAGGGAAATAATTGGTACAATTCAAATCAAACTGAACGTAAGTCTGACAACATAATCGTGACTAATTGGACCCACAAATACAGAAATAACAACAATTAAAAATTGTTACAACAACGACAGGAGCAGCAGGAGCAACATAATCTCCTGTTGCTGCAATTTCAATCAAAACTAGCACAAGCAGATGTGCAAAAGTCACAAATTAAAGTTCAAGGCGAGGTACAACGACATACACAGAGTGGCCGTGAAGTACTGGTTCCAAAAGATGACAAACGACAACAGTAACAATGGTAAATTGAGAATGGAGTCGTCTCTGTTTTCGGAACTGAATGCCTACATTCAAACGGCATAGTTTTTGGGTGGAGTAAATATCTACTGGGCCATGCGAATTTTGGGGGTCCGTGTAGGTTACATAACAGAAATTACAGTGTTTGAATT
>JAULBU010023243.1:0-18554 GCA_032358235.1 Odonthalia washingtoniensis
TTCTGGAGCTCTCATGTTGTACTCGGCTTCGGTCAATTGATGGTCCATTGATTCTTCCGCGAAATGTACTTCACGTATGGCTTTCGATCCCCGAGTGGATACTGGTAAGGTTCGCGTTTCCACGCGTTGGGCTCTATACACGTCTCCCTGGTCTTGTGCGAACTGGACGAGATGGTCGAATGTTAATTCTTGACTGGATTCGCTTTCTCGGAAACGTGCGACGATTGTTCGAGTCGTTGGTGCTAATCCGTCCACGAAGAACGTCATATTGCCTACTTCGTCGTGTACATTCCTGCAGCGATAGACGGCGTCGTTTAAACTGGATCCGAAATCCTGTTCGGATTCGTTGATCAACTTCTTCGTTCGGCGTAATTGATTCACCGCTTCGCGTGTATCAGCGGGTGTGCGTACGTTCTTAGTAACTATTAGACAGATTCTGTCCAGCATGTTACTCCTCCGGAGCGAGCTCCGTTTCTAGTTGACTAAATTGTTTCGCGGCCTTCCCCGAAGGAACTGGGGAGGGGCCACGTATGTCTGTTCCTCGGTCAACCCGAGTATGTCACACTCTTCTACCATCCTGGATAGGAAGTCAAATACGATTATTGGGCCCTCTTCTGCAAAACGGTGTTCTTTCATGGTTAATTCCAGGCTCTTGGGGAGTCTGCGAAATTAACCAGTGGATGCACTGTCTCGTTCGCCGCTCGTCCTTGACAAACGATAATATCAGTACGACATCAACTTGTCGAATGCTGGGTTTGATGGTTTAAATGAGGTTAATCATCGGTGTTTAGGGCCTTTTTCACGTTCAAAGAACGGTACAGTCATGTCGATAATATCCAAGCCAAGCCCTGTTGTTTCGTCATCCTCTTCGAACGATGAAGAGTCGTAGTTGGGTATACGTCGTGATCCTGACGACGGGTTTGATCGGTGCGATCGTGACGCACGTGATCCACCTCTCTTATCTTGCGTGACGTATCACGGTGTACGACTGAGGACCGTTGAGACGGTAAACGTAGACGTTGAGGTGCGTCTTCCTGGCCCGTTTCAGTGTTAAATTTCGTGTCTTTTGTTTCTTGTTCCACCTCGAATTTCTAGTTTTGTTGCGTACCGTGCTCCAAGAGTTCGTAGACGTCCGAACATAACAATTTTACGGCTTCGGCAACGGACTCCATTGTAGAGGTCATCTTCTCGGTGAGAGATAACTTAATAATCGTAAGTTCCACGTCGAGGTTTTTTAATTCCTCCTCGAAGTTGGGCTTTTGGGTAAGTTCTTCTTCCAGACGTGAACTTAAGTCTGTTACTTTTTTCTTGAGTTCCACGGATTCTTCTCCGCAAATTCGTTGTATAGTTTCCACACGAATTAGTTGGCCAGCTAACGGTGCGGGAGTATCCACAGAACCGGTTTTTGAAGTTGCGCTGGAAGCATTAACCGATCCCCCTGGTAGGCTACCGGTCGCAGATCGGGATTTTCTTAACCCGGGCTTCGGTATGCCCGTTGTATTTTTGTCCATCTTGAGCCAATAGCCACCTAGTTTCTAGGCTGTGAGACCAGATGTGGTGCAATGCACTTCCAAAAGGAAGGTTGGGGGGTCCTGCACCGAGGCGTTCGGGTCCTTTTTTCCGCAGTAGCGTGTCGAGCAGAGCACACCACCAAAGAGGGGGAGGGGTTGGTTAATTGTAGGCGGCTTCCCGCCAAATATATTCTGTCTTGAGACAACCGGTCAACGACAGGAGGTCGGCGGGTAGACATGTCAGATTGTCGGAAGAGATCATGTCGAGTAAGGGCGTACGCTTGTAAAGCCGTGGAGATCAACACGACTTGAGAGAGTTGGTCTAATGGTGGCGTTTGTAAGGCGCGGTTAGAGGCGACTATTGCTGAGTCCGGTCGGCGATGGCGCTTGTAAGGCGCAGTCGAGTATCTCTCGCGAAGGAGAGGTTCAGTCTACCGTAGCCGAAACAGGTTCGTATGGAGGCGAAACGCTAGTTGCGAGGGTAGATTGAGACCCAAGGATCCTTCTCTTTATTAAAGTAGGAGGGGTTTGTGGTCAAAAAGACCTCTTAAGTATGCTTTGCCCGCCGTGTGACGGTTGTGGCACGCTGACATCGTGCCGAGTATAGTATGATATTGTACTAAACGGTGTACAGTTGTCGGCTGACACGTGGTCAGTCGTCGAAATGGTCAAACTACGCAAAACATGAAAACGTGACGGCGTGATATAAAAACGTGACCAGAAGCGTGACGGAGCGTGACAAACTTGACGTGGCGTACACTTCCGGTGTTGAGATCAGAAACAATCGTGTCCACCGCATTCTTGACGGCCAATTGCACTACATCAGAATGATTGGATTCAATCTGGTATAGACTGTAGCTCAACAATTTATTCTTTAACATAATGAAAGTCAGCTGACAAGAACTGTAATTAATTAATTAATACAGTATGAAACTAATATTGTGGAGAAGCAGAATGAGCCAATAATGTTCATCCAGAAGAAAATTTCACACATACCCCCCGCACCAAGGTTGAAGCATACTACGCGAATCTTTTCAAAAGTCGCGGAAATGCTTTGTTGCCCTATTCAGCTGTGTCCATCGCCTGATTTTCTTCAGCCGCTAGATTGAAAAATTGATATATATATTTGTCGCACTGTCTGGATGGCCTGATATGAAATGTGGACCTGTCCGGATTGCCTGATATGATATATCAGCACTGGCCACAGCGTGTGATATCAGCTCATAGATCAGAAAAAGAAATAATAAAAATCCAGACGTGTACCAAAAATTGGAACCAGCACATATCAGGAAATTTCCGGCACAAGGGAGTGGGGAAAAATTATGAATTTGTTGACTGGGATAAATTTGTTGATTTAAGTAGCGAATAGTGAAATTAGAAATAAATTCCAACTTAGTAAAGAGTTCAATCAACATGACCGATCAGTCATTAAAATTAGAAATCAATCAAAACAGGGTATACACGTTGATGGTTTTACTGTTCTTGAAATTGAGAACACGAAATCGAACACGAAAACCATCAACTTGATTGAACTGAAGAACAGGGCGTCCGCCAACTTGATTGATTTTAAAAAAACAGAGAATATAACAACGTGGATAAAGGAGGAAAAAATAACGAAATAAACACATAGATACATCAAAAAATTCTTCGAGTATCTGCCGTTTGGAATGTTCTGTGACCGAGTTGCAACAGCATTCTTTGTGATGCTCGTTCACGCCGTGGCATCGGGTTTGATTCCCCGTGGTGGCAGTACAAATTTTTAGTATTGTCCCCACTGTAAGCTACGTAGGAACTGTAAGTAAAAGGTCAGCGATGATAACTATTTCATTAGTAACTAAGCATCATCGTTACACTGTAAACAAAATGGTCGATCGAAGATAGCTATTTCTTTAGTAACTGAGTATCATCGGTGGGTAGCTTCTCGGTTAGCCCCAACGTAATGCTTACATTAACATGCTCTCCATTCACATTAAAATTGTTAAAAAATGTCGAAAATTCATGGGACGCAGGATAGATAGAATCCGATGGTACATCGGGGTCATTGCGAGATGCCATATGTTGTGTATCACCCGACTTCTTCATATTTTTGTCTGATCCAGTGCTAAAGTCCTTCATTGCACCATCTTCCTTCCCAGAACCAGTAAAATTTAATTCATTCGCCGATTCATCTTCATGGTTCACTATCTTAGTCATCTCAGAATTTTCAGAAGAACTCAAAATGTCCTCCTGTTGTCGCTTTCCCAGTGTGCCTTGCAAGTTTTGGTAAGGAACAGTAGATAATGGATTGCGGTGCCCAGATCGTAGAACAACAGATGACGCTGCATGGCCAGCATCAAACAACCTCGTTATTACTGTACCGCGTAAACCATTCAATTTTATTCTATTTCTAACTCCAATTCCAATGACACCACAATCCATCCAAGCATCTTGCATATATTTAGATAAACAATTTTTCCCCAAATTAATAATTTTAAAATATTTAGCCTTTTCCCATAATAGTTCACTGCTGCTAAGAAACATTTTTCTGGTGTACGAAATGTTTTTACAAGGGATATATAATTATGAATATCATCAAATATATTGATTCGATCACCAAGTTGTTTGCGTCGCCAAATATAGATTTCCTTAGGTTTCACATTCAGGAACTTTCTTCCCCGACTTGTGTTTTCGAAGTACAACTCGATGTTCCAATGCCTCCCACTATTCTCCAAACAGGCTCATCCCCGTCTTTCAGAAGTTGTACATCTTACATACGTAACGAGGATATTTCGCTAGGTCGGAATGACGTCATAAATGCTATATGAAAGATAATTCTTGTCAGCATACCTTTGGCTGTGTCATTAGAGACAGACTTTGATTCATATAGTTTTATAATGTCCGATTCAGATAAAATGTTATGAATTTTAGTTGAAACACCAGCCGCTTGTTACTGTCTAATTTTATTATCCAGAACTGTTGCTAGGCCATGTTCAGAATTACCAAATACCTTACCGCTCAACCCATTCAGTTCACAAGACCGAAAACTAGAAAAGCCTCGTTGAATACCAGAAACATAATTGTTGATAGTGATAGGAGCCAATTCAGAACCATCCCTTGTTTTTTTGATGTGCTATTAATTCAATTACGGCATCATTAATTTTGTGCAAAATTGCTGTTGAAAGAGGGGATGAAAATGCAGACATTTGACACCCATTTTCATCTTTAAATAGAAAGAAAAGTGTCAATACTTGGGCTTGATCCCAAATTGATTTCTTCATTTGAAGAGAAGTATTGGGATCATCCAAAATATTTAGACGTTCTGGCTTGAGCAGCTGATAATGTATTATAAAAAAGTTGCAAAAACACTTCATGGATGTTTGCGTTGATCGGACAGTGTTTTTTGGTACATATTTTCCAAGAAGAGATTATTCAACATCACTAACTACCTGAGAATGTGTTTGACTTGTTGGTTTTTCAGCATGGATTGACAAAGCGTCAGATTGAGGGCATTCGGTTGCTGAAACATGCGTTATTGTTGAGTTAGTTGCACTAGATGCGGTGATAGTATGATTTAAATCGTTGTTAATTGCTTATGACATAGGATGATGAAATGAAATAAAAAATTTCAGGAAAGATACGTAACAAATTTCGTGACTTCATACCGTCCCAATACTTGCGGTAGTCCATCTGTACCTCAAACCATGATGTGTGGCAAAACTTTTGGAATTTAATTCCAATTTATTAATGAACAGATTCTATATGTAAGTTCTCTCAGATCATTCACGTATTCAAATGTATGACAACATACTTTAAATTTTGAAATTCTAGGTAATTTTTTAGTTTTAAAAATTAAACTTTATTTGTTCGAGGGACAAAATAGTTGTCACCATGGCCATCGCCTGATATCTGACCCAAGTCGTGATATCTGTCCTGAGGCGAATCCGAAGGGCCAATATCACGACGAGTATTACATGTCATCTTACATTACCAATTCGTGTTCTGCTCTACCTACGTATTTAAGTAATCACCATCATCCAAATAGCGGATGATGGATGGATAACAAGCTCAATTCTATGTCTCTTCTCCAGTAAATTCAGTCGTCTTCTCTACTCATTCTCAGTCTCAGTCTTTGTTCTATTCTCTGTTTTTAGTCAATTAATCTTTCTACTTTATTGTGTATCAATCTCCAACAATTCAACACTTCACCTCAGATATGATCACTGCCTTTCACTTTCTAAGTTATGGGCCCAGCACATGTTCCTACGCGCTCTCGCTTCACCTTGCATATCAAAAGTCTACCATAGACTGATAGAAAAGGTACACAGGATCAGTTTTATGAAGCCGGAAAGAACTGACAAAAGTTTCACGATAGTTTACCAGAAGCTGACAGCAACAGAATTCCATCAAATCTACAAGGCATTATTTTCCAGGCTCAACTAAATGGCCGTGCAAAAGACTTTGCAAAAAAGGCTGATACTGTAATGCTTACACAAGAGTCAGGAGCTATATTATTGGCGGGAGCTATTCATAAAGTAGATGGTTTATCTAGAGTTACAGATGTGTTTGAGATGTTCTCATCACTACTGTCTACTCGCAGAGGAGATAATGAATCTCTAAAGAAATTCGAATCTCATTTTGAAGCACAGGTGGTCACACTAAATTCAGGAACTGGTAAAAGCAAACTAACACAGTCACTAATTGTATTTATTCTACAGTCAAACAGCAATATTGATAACAACCAGCGAGTTACAAGTCTTGCTGCGACTAGTCCCATGAACGAGGATATTGAAGAGGATGATGATGTTTTATCCATGATGAAATATGAAAATGTAGCTTCAATTCTTCTATTATCTGAAAGTCCAAAAAATTCAAATTCCAATACGACTATACCGTATTCAAATCCTCAGAATCGCAATGTTAACAATTTCAACATACGAAAACGTTTAAAAATGGAAAACATACAAAAGAAAGCCTCGCAGACTTAAAAAGAAAAACAAAATGTGTTATCTGTAAAAATATTGGTCATTAGAAAGATGACCAAGAATGTGAAAATAAATCAAAAACAGTTAATGATAATTACAGTGGACAAAATTCAAATACACGTGGTAGACAGGAGCGCAAGACAATGTCTTTCCATATGGCGCATTTACAAGATTCAAACTGTACCACGCCTGGGCCACTTGTTGATGACGGAGTGCCTTACAGTGGTCTTGGGCTGTCTGAATTATCGTATTTACTGTATTCAATAAACAGTACATGAAAAGGTAAGTTGAACCTTCTTTCTGATGGAAAAAATCAGACTCCTCTACAGAAATACGGTAATGGAGAGCATAGGAGCAAATCAAAGAAGATCACTGGTTCATATATGCTACAGTTGAATTCTGAAATTGGTACCAAAGTTGAGATTTTCACCTTGTTATCGAAGGTTCCTCTCCGTGGGTTATTGGACGTAACGTCACTAAATTCTGTGACATTATTCATCGTGGTGGAAACTATCAACGGTTTGGACCAGACCCTTGTTCCGAAAAATCTCTTTTGTCAACCATCAACCATCAATTTCACAGTTATATATCACGACACAGGTTTTATGTTGATAAGTGTGTGTCTGTTAACCTTCCACGGTCACAAATCTTTGTGTTCATTCGTCCTCTCTTTCCTTTATTGATATCGAGAAATTGGTTGGTCGAGTACACAAACATATTTGTAGACACTCTAATTTTAAATACATAAGCCTGCTATTACAACGTAGTACATTATGGGATGAAAACATATCGAAGTATCTAAGTCAGATTCTGGAAACGTGTCAGCACTGTTCATTCGTACAGAATCTATCACCAGCAAGACAAGTATCTCTCAGTCGAGTTTCACGTTCTTTCAGCAATGTTGTATGTATCGATCACCATTTGGAAGACAGTACAGTATTCCATATTATGGATTCTTCTTCACGATATCCAACAAGTTCCGTCGCTCAAACCATGTCTCCTGAACAGACAATTTGCGAGTTTAAATTTACGTGGATAACACCTTTTTTAAATCTAGAAGTTGTTGTAGGTGACAAAGCTTTTGATGCAAGTATTTTTAGAAAGTTTCTAGAATAAATTGGATCAAATTTCTGTTTTTTTCCGCATCAAATACATCACCAAAATGTCTTGGAATCTAAGCACAAAGTAATATGTGATATTTTCATTCGTCTTTGTTCAGGACACCCAGCTGAAAATATGAAACGTCTGCAGACGTCATTCGAGATGCGTAGTAATTTTATCTCCATGACCATACAATCACTACGCATCTCTAATGATTTGTACGGAAGTGACGTGTCATCCGCGCATGAATTGGCAAAGGGATATGCTATACCCTTACAGTCTGATACAGATTTTATTTTCTTGCTTCTGTAAGGGAAGCACATGATTGATTAATTTCTAAGAGACAACTAAACAAGATTCTTCGAAGTAATACAGTATCTGACAAACCAATCAAACCTAAGGATTTGGTAAAAATATTTCGAAAAAATGAAATGGAAAAGCGTGGCAAGTGGTCCTCTGCAAACCCTGTTCAAAATTATGATTCTGAAAATAAAATTGTTACAGTAAGTGGTAAAAATTATCGTACAATTCAAGCCGGAATGGAAGATGTTCGTTTCAAAACAATGGAAAGGATCTTCAAATTCTGATATCAAATGCAATTGATGAATGTAATACATCAATTGAAGATTTTTTGGAAACTAGCACTGTAAATTAAACCTCTGATTTAATCACGGAATCAGAAATTAGTCAATATTCAGAAGATTGTGGAGAAATACAGGATTCACATTTCGCCCCACATTTGGAATTATCTAATGAAACTTTACCATTAATTGATATTAATGAGGAAGTAGAACCGGTAGATCCAGAAGATGTAACTTCCTATGCTGCAGATAATACACATGGTATGACACTGCGAAATCATGAACCAGTTGTTTATTCAAATCAGATTGAGCTGCAGCCTAGTAGTACTAAATTCGTCAGAAAAAATTGATTTAGATCAATACTATGATCGTTTAGGATCTAAAGAATTTATGTTAAATGAATCAAAGGGTTTACCTTCTCATATTACAGAGGATTCTTATAAGAAAGAGGAAGAGGGGTTCCTGGAACATGTTACTAAATTTCATGTTTCAAAAGTACCCCATAGTGCAAATATAATTGGTAGTCATGTTATTTACAAAGTCAAGGTTCTTCATAACTCTGAAAATCTATGTAAAGCACGAATAGCACCACATGAAACCACGATTCAGATAATTCCAGCCTTAAAACAGATTCTGTGTAATATTCTCCATTGATTTTTCGTATTTTATTTTCTATAAGTTCCGCTAATAAATGGCCAATTATAATTAATAATTAATAATGCACTTTTAACATCCAATTAGCTATAGATAATTGGATGTTAAAAGTGCATTCTTACAGTCTGGATCAGCAAAACTTGACGTTTACTTTAAACCACCGACAGAATCTATTTTGAAGGAGTTTTATTGGCTCTTACAAGTTGCTTCATACGTCCTTGTAAATTCAAATTCAAAATGGCAGCGGCATTCCGATGGGACTATTCTTGCCTTGGACTGTCCTCTTTCATACATGTTCCCCAGGTATTCTAGCTTTGTGAAAATGGTAATCTAAAATTGGATGTTGCAAAAAACTTTGATGACCTCTTCATTACTGGATTTGACTGTAAGCGAAAATGGTTCATCAATAAGATTTGCGAATTTATAAAATTGGAACAATAGTACATCTACCAGGAACATTTAAGCTCTTCGGACTGACAGCAGAACAACTTGAATATTACAGTGTATGTTAAATGCCGATGACAAATTGGAAAATAGTCATCCCCACAAAACCTTAGTCGAATCCGCAGACAAGAAATTATGGAACCTCTTACTTCTGTGGAGCTTCATGGTTTTCAATCTGTCAACGGCTCTTTTGGCTTTCTTGATATGACTGTTTCACCATTTTCTTCAATTGCGTCAAGTGTACTGCAGCCAACTCATGGTACTCCCAAGGTTCAAAATGTCACTAAACAAGTCAGTATTTTTCGTCAAGTTCAAAATCTTGGTACTGTAAGCTATTTCCCTCAACCGGAATCATCTGGAGACTATTCAGTGAACTTTTTTGTATTTTCTGATGCTGCCCGACCAACTTCGGATAGACAACTAGGATATGTTGCTCAGCTTCTATTTGAATTGCCAGAGAAGGATTCAGTATTTCTCGAACTTTCGTGGTCATCTCATCTTTCCAAAAGGCCTGACAAATCCTCTGCGTCAGCAGAAATTTTAGCTGCTGGGCAAGCAATTGATGAAGGGAGGGTTTTAATACTCTGCACTGAAAGAATTGTTGAATATATCAGTGTAGCTTACAGTCGCCGTTGATTCAAAAAACCTTTTCATGTCTTTATTAATGTGTAGAGTTTCTGAAGATAAATCAGTATGTGGTGATGTTGAGTTAATTCGATACTATTTCGAGAGGAAGACCAAGATTTATAATTTGCCTACGCAGAATTGGAGTCAACACCGTAGGGTTATAAATGAAAAGAACATTTCTATGATCTATGAATAGATGTGTATCCTGTTCGGCGGCAACCATGGCATCCATTTCCTGGAAGGCTTGGAAAATATCAAATGCCTCCTTCTCAAAAGTACTCCAATTAGTCTAACGTTCATTAAAGGCTGATCCTAAAAATACCAATGACTGATGTTTCTGTTCAGTAACAATTTTATCCAACTCATGTGGGTCGCATTATGTAATTACTGCTGACCAATACCTATCTGAGGCGTCTGTGTATATACATAACTTCTTTTCTGTATTCCTATGGGCCAATTTAACTGTATTGCGTAATTGTTCTTTCAAATCTTCATATGCCCTAACATGTTCAGGGCCCCAACATAATTTTGTAAGACGAATTTTTGAATAGATTTTGTAGTTCGTTTACCTGACATTACATATGCAGCTTCCATAATTTTTCGCAAGGTAGAAACTCTGGGGTAAAGTCAGGTATATAATTTGACACCCATTGTAAACAATTTATAAACTGTGATAATTCTGATGCCAGAATTGGTTCTTCATATTCCATTAACCCATTTAGTCGGTTTGGTTCACATTTTACGCCATCCTTATCAATGGTGCGGCCACACCATCGAATAGATTTTTTGAAAAATTCACTTTTAACTATTGAAACCTTCAAGTTATACTGTTGACATATATTCAAAAATAGTTTTATAATTTTGAGTACTTCTTGTTCGTCCCTTGCATGAAGCCAAAAAATCATCCAGCCATGCTATAGCTTGATGACTTTTTGCTTTATGCAAGGGACGAACAAGAAATACTCAAAATTATAAAAATTACTATAGTAATGAGTTTCTAATTGGGGTGAAACAAGGTTCCACCCTTGATTGAAAATTAGCGACGGCATTATGCATACCTTGTAAGGACCTTGTAGATTGAAATACTCCTTTTGGAGTAATAAAATTTTGAAGGTATTTCGTATCTTCGTGAACTGGAAGTTGCCAATATGCATTACAAAAATCAATACTTGCAAAACATGTGCTTTTTGATACCGCTGATAACTCCGATTCCACATGTAGCATGCGCCACTTTATTGGTACTGTATTCTCATTGACTTAACGTAAGCCAAAAGTTTGCTGGCGGTGGTTTTGGAACAAGAAGGGGAGGAGATGCCCACGTGGCATTTGTATTTAATTTCACAAATCCATACTATTGTAATCTTTTGACCTGGTCAGATATAAATTTTCTCTGTTCTGGTATATATCTCCTTGGTTTTGCCATGTAAGGAACAGCTCCAGGTTTTATTATCATCCTCATTGGTTCCACTTTTTCTAGGGGGTAATTTCCCAATCTAATTCGAAGGACTTCCTTTTTTCTTTTTCAGAATTTTGGAAAGTTTTGTACAGCCAGTTAACCTTAAACCATTCTGCTTAGCCTTAATTACGGTTTTATTTATTTCTTCAATTATATCTTTGGGTTTTTCTATGTCCAATCCCGTATAACTGTCCTCTTTTTCTGTAGCTTCGAAATCATCTTTTGATCCACGATCGGAATGGAATATGCCTAAAGCCAACACACGGACAACAGTACTTTGTGTAAATTCGTCTCCAGCCAGTAACATTTCAGCATCTACAATACCATTAAACCGATCAATGGCCGCATCCAGTACACCTTTTACATCCATTCCTAGTGCCTCTAATGTTTGCCTCCCAATCAGAGCATCTGTCACACCCTGATCCGATACAAACCATTTCATGTCTTGTATTGTTAGAGATCTAGCGTGTCTAATTTGTAGTTACGTCGAAACACTAACCTCTCTATCACATTCTATTAATATTTTTCCCCTTTTATAGATTGCAGTGCAGCCATACTAAATTTGTGAGGTTTTTTGAATTTTTTTATACGAATGTTTGCTTTTGTATTGATTAATTGTGCAAGTACAGTGCTTGACATGAGATTAATATCTGAACCATTTTCCGTACAAGCAACCATATTGATTGATTTGTCCAAAATTACAGTAATTGTTGTGGAATCTTCTGAATGTTTTTGTTCAGATACTTTACAAGATTTATTCTGATTATTCTGTTTTTGATTTTCAAAAAACTCCTTTAATAATTTCTTCGCCATTTCCTTCGATGTGATTGTACAATCCTTTATAAGTGTCTTCCTTTTCACTCAATCTTATTAAGACATTCTGGAAGTTCTTTATGTCTATTAATCTTTTCAATTTTATCGTAACTGTTTCTACTGTTACCATTATTTGTTCTCTCAAATTTTCTTTGAGGAATTGATGCATTTAATCTATTTATTTGCGTATCTGTTACTTTATGTTGTACCAGTGCTTCTTTCAATAAATTTTTTAAATACGTCTTAAGAATTCTTTTTAGCCCCTCTTGATACTCCAAATGTTGGGCCATGCCTATTTGAGGTTATGTGGGTATAGACGAGATTGTACAAATTTAACAGTTTTTTGTGGATTATTTTCCTTAAAATATCTGTAACCAAACATTTCAAAAAAATCGTTTATGAATTCCATAATTCTTGCACTTGGCTCTGGGATATGTCGGCATTTTTAGACCTTTAAGAGCTTCTTCGATGATTTTAGGGTCCACTTCAACGCCCTTCTCATGAGAAATTATGCTTCTTATAAATTTTTCTATATCATCCTATGACAATTCTTCAACCGATTTATCTGGAGCAATATCATCAAATTTCCCCATGAAATGCATGATTTTAAATCTGGACTTTTCAATGCAAACTTTAAAAGAAGCTACATTCATCGACAGTACCTCTTTCATTTTTTCTACTACTTCCATCTTATATCTCTCATATTCTTTCAGAAACTTTGACACTTCCTTTTGGATCGAAGCATCTCAATATTGGGTGAGATATGGGTTCGAATACTGCGCACTTTGCGCATATCCAATTCCGGTAGCGGATGTTTCTTTACTTTCAAAGCTCCCTGAAAACTTATATGTAGTAGTTTCTTTCGACATTTTTGGCCGGCGTGTGGTGGGTACGGGTGTGTGATAATTCTCTTTTCGAGTGTTGACCATAAAAAAATATTATTACTGTTCGTTGCTCCAAAGATTTCCTGCAGGATAGACAGAAATTTCTGTAGACCTTTTATGGTGCTGAGACGATAATAGTAAATTGTTTTTATTTAATAGTGGTGACTTTTTCTCTATTTTTTGCCTCAACTGGAAAGCTCCACTATTTATAGTAAATAGTTGACTTTCTTGTATAAATATTTGCATTTTTTTCCTGTCTTTTGGAAATAATCTATTACGTATTTTAACGAGAGGTGTCTGTACTTTGTATTTGAAATAATCAAATATTATCTCAATTACAGTAGTTCCGAGAGTCAAAACAGTGTATCCAATGTAAATAGGAAATGTTTACATTCACTTATGTGGATTCCTGGTAACATAAATATCGCAGACAGTCTTACGAATATCAACAGCCCACAAATGGAAACACTATAGCTATTAATGGACGATGGAACTATTTCCATTAGTTTTGATGACACAGTTATTTTGGATTCAAACAAGTCACTCGGATAGAAATTTTTTCTTAAGAGGGGTAATGTGAAAGTGTTCTTCTGAATGTACATTATTGGCTCATTCTGTTTCTCCACAATTTTAGTTTCATACTGACACGTTGTATAATTTACACGTCTGTGTAATTATCACTCACATTATGTGAGCATGTTGCTGTATGAATTGTATGTCATCTTACATTACCAATTTATGTTCTGCTCTACCTATGTTTATGGGTATTTAAGTAATCAACATCATCCAAATAGCGGATGATGGATGGATAACAAGCTCAATTCTATGTCTCTTCTCCAGTGAAGTCAGTCGTCTTCTCTACTCATTCTCAGTCTCAGTCTTTGTTCTATTCCTTGTTTTAGTCAATTAATCTTTCTACTTTATTGTGTATCAATCTCCAACAATTCAACACTTCACCTCAGATATGATCACTACCTTTCCACTTTCTAACCATGTGCTACAATTTGAAAGCAAATAATTTTTTGCCTCTGTTCACGACATATTTTTCGTTCGCGTAATACGCTTCAATCTTGGTATGGGGTGGTGTGGTGCAATTAGTCTTTGGACACGTGTCTTTTTTAGTGACTTTTGTTACTGTATGCATCTAAATCACTAGTTAATATAACATGAAAGGATACTTGACGAAACTAGTATATTTAATCGGATTTCTTACAGCTATGCGTGCAAATGTATTAGCTACATTAACGCTCTTCCAGTACAAAAAGACAAAGCTTGGAGATTCTGTTGTATGTAATTTAACTATTGCAGTAGGGACTTCATCTAGTGCTTTTATTACAAATCGTGGTGGATACAAATCAATTGGTCAGGGACCTGTTGAAATCTTCTTTTAAGATGAGTTCCATTCTAACGGAATGGAACTGTTAACCTATTTAAAGATATTGAAGAGTATATGGATATTAGACATTCCCTACAATGTGCATTTGATCATTTTTTTCCGTAAATCCTAAAGTAAAAGCTCCAAGGGAATGTTTTAAGAGGGAACCAATTGATAAAAATTCATTCGGAACTATAGTCAAGTCAAGCTGTAGTGCGGAGAATCTTTGTGGGCTCTGGAACGAAGCATTAGGTGAGACGTCACACGAATTGAGAAGTACGGTGGCATCTACTATTTTCGAGGCCGGACATTCTGATAGTTCACCGTTCCGTCGCTATGTACACTAGACATCACGACCCGAAGCCGTTGAAGAGTTACCAAAATGTACAGGAAGGAGAGGGTATACGTCAACAACGGGATTTACTTGGAGGGGCCAAATCTGAATCCCGAAATTCTTACTCCGCCTTCTGCTACTCTTCTTCCTCGGAAGCGTTCTTCATCCAATATGCAGGATGAGCGTGGCTTGCCTCAAGTCTACACCTACGATGGTGCAGCAGGTGGTGTGGCAGGAATCGGTGTGGTTAAAGAGGTGGCAATGTTGTAAATGTTACTGTCAACAGTTACAAGAATGGCCCGTTTCGTTCTTCTGATATCAACAAATAATTTTCGAAAGTTCACTGTCAACTGTTCCAATAGCCCGTTTTATTCATCTGATATGACATTGTAAAAAACCCTGGTTGGTCAAAAATGACCGCCTTTTTTCTAAAAAAAAATGAACAAGCAGCACGATTGGGAGGTGGTGTAACAGTCTTGCAAAGTTTGAGGTAAAACGGGCAATAATTGCACCCCACCAGGTTCTTCGCAATTTGACCCTTTCCAGGTTTTGAAAAGGTGGGCTTAGAAACGTCTATGATCGCTATAGCGATCAAAAAATCGCTATAAAAGCACTAATGATTCTCTATTATTTTTTGATCTGGATCAGGATCAATGGAGCATTATGAATACACGTGTGCTGTCCTTATATGTACACGTGTATATAGGCATGAGAGGCCAATGACGGAGGTCGGAACAGTGCCGATCGTTGAGAGAGAAAAGAGCTGAAGCAAAGGTGTGCAGCAGGTGCCAGCTCAACTTTTAACTTTAAAAGACCGTGAACAAAGGGGGGCGCAATACGAATGATGAAGACGACAAAGACATGTTTTATTGCACCAACAGCATGGACAGGATCGTCAACGACATCGGCATCAACAACAACAACGCGAGTATCACCCATAAAAAATACACGGGAAGGTCATCACCGAATAATGATAAGTCCAGCTACGAACAATCGATTTCGTCGTTATGTAAGTAAACGAATGCGTGGGCCAAGTTCAACAACGAAACTATCATCAATCGTCTTAGACAGTTATTTATCACATATGGAGAAATGTTATTTCGGACGTGCTAAAGTGTTAGCGTGTGCCCCATTAAGTGAAACAAAACGAGACAAAGATGCGATAATATTTGATATGGATGGAGTGTTATGTAATTCAGAAGAGGCAAGTCGATTGGTAGGAGTAGCGGTATTCCGAAAAATATATGATATCGACGTGAAAGTTGAAGATTTTTCACAATTTACAGGCACTGGGGAAGGGAATTTTTTAAACGGTGTAGCAAATATGTATAATGTGAAAGAATTTGATGTTGAACAAGGTAAGAAAGAATTCTTTGACATGTACATGAATGGGCCATATACTGAAAACATCTGCGCATTCTCAGGTATACCAAAGTTAATTGAACGTATCAAAGAATTAGGGTTGAAGGTGGGTGTTGCTTCTGCTGCCGATAAGATTAAAGTCGATTGCAACTTGAATGCTATTGGATTGCCTGCTTCAACGTTTGATTTCGTTACTTGTTCGGACGATATCGTTAATAAAAAACCTGCGCCGGATGTGTTTCTAAAAGCCGCTCAAGGGTTAGGCGTCAGTGCCGACAGATGTACTGTTATTGAAGATGCTGCCGCGGGTGTGGAAGGCGCCATTCGTGCTGGGATGAGATGTGTCGGTGTCGCTACTAGTTTGAACAGTGAACTTTTGATTGAAGCAGGCGCGCATGTCGTCCGGGGTGAGCCTGCGTTTATTGAACTGAGGGACTTATTTGATGGTGATGTTTTTGAATAAAAAAAAAAATTCATATGACACGCACACATTGTGTGCGGTGTGTACAGTTGTTGAATGGAGTGAAAGTATTTTTTTATATTTTTTATGGTTTTTTATGGTTTTTTATTTGTTTTTCTCTCCCCACCCTGATTCCTGATTCTTCTTCCTTTGTCCGTTCCTCAAAAGCTTCCTCAATTAATCCAAAAAACGAAAAAAAAGTCAAAACATGAATAAGGAAATGGCTTCATCTTCATCTTCATTAGAGAGAAGGCAAGCTGAAATCGCTGCAAGTTTTCAGTTACTATCATCTCGCTACAATTGCAATGAACCATACAACCCTACGACGACGGCAATGATTGATTCCAACCTGTATTTATCTACCGAAAATACTACTCCCGCTGCTGATTTCTGTTGTCGTTTATGTCATTCCCGCTTTTCTACACAATCTCAACTTATTCAACATGTAGCAACAAATCATCCACAAATTTGTGCCCCCCCTGCCGCTCCTCCATACCCTTGTTCTTCTGTACCGACCGCTTACATGCCACAGGAGCAGCTACAGCTACAACAACAGCTACAGCTACAACAACAGCTACAACAACAACAACAACAACAACAACAACAACAACAGCTACAGCTACAGCTACAGCTACAGCTACAGCTACAGCAGCAGCAGCAGCAGCAGCAGCAGCAGCAGCAGCAGCAGCAGCCGCAGCAGCAGCAGCAGCCGCAGCAGCAGAAGCAGCCGCAGCAGCCGCAGCAGCCGCAGCAGCCGCAGCAGCCGCAGCAGCAACAGCAGCAACAGCTACACCAACATCCACAGCTACAGCTACATCCCCAGCCATTTTCTTATCCTTTCTTTGCTCATCCTCCCGCTCCGCAGATCAATCCTACTCCTACTCCTACTCCTAATGATATTGCTAATGCTAATGCCAATGATATTGCTAATGCCAATGCCAATGCCAATGCCAATGCCAATGCCAATGCCAATGCCAATGCCAATGCCAATGCCAATGTCAATGTCAATGCCAATGCCAATGCCAATGCCAATGCCAGTACCAATACCAATGCTAATACCAATACCAATGCCAATGCCAATACCAATGCCAATGCCAATGCCAATGCTAATACTAATGCTGATGCTAATACTAATGCTCCCCATTCTACACTCGAAATTCTAAACCCGTTTACTATTCCTACTCCCACACCTAATGCTATCAATCATAAAGTATTGTTTACATGTGACATATGCAACGTAAATTGTGACACAAAATCAATATTAGAAAGCCATTTAGCTGGTAATAAACATCGTAAGAAACAAGAAACTCATCAGAAATTACAGCAAGCATTTGAAACAGGTGGTCATCATGGCATAACTCAACAATCAATGGATCAATGGAACTGTTCATTATGTACGGCAACATTGGAGACAACTAATGAAATATTACAGCACTTAAATTGTATTAAACATCGTAGAAACGCAGCTTTAACAACAACTGCAAAACCTTCAATTGTTAAATCCCAATCAAATAATAATGTCTCTAGTAATATTATGGATGCCGCTGTTAAAGCTTTTGCTTCAAATGGTTGTTTAAGTTGTGATTTTTGTAAAGTTACTTGTAATTCACTTAGTTCTTTCAAAACCCATATGAGTAGTTCTAGGCATTTACGTAGGATTGCTGCTTCTTCTCCTGCTTCTTCTGCTCCTACTGCTGTTAATGATTCTAATGGTACTAATGATACTAATGACACTAATAATCAACCCCAACAACCCCAACAACCCCAACAACCCCAACAACTTCAACAACCTCAAGATAAATCAGATTCTGTTTTTACTTGTCTTATTTGTCTCGTACGAGTATGTGGAAAAATTAATTTCGATTCGCACGTTGTCGGAAAATCGCATTTAAAGAAAATTAAATTAAAAGAAAGAGAGGAAGAGGAAGAGGAAGAGGAAGAGGAAGAGGAAGAGGAAGAGGAAGAGGAAGAGGAAGAGGAAGAGGAAGAGG
>JAULBU010023254.1:0-39663 GCA_032358235.1 Odonthalia washingtoniensis
TCATACTGACAATGCTGTCACTCCAATTCAGCCATGACCGATGTCACACCAATACAGCCATGACAGCTTCACAAACCAAGCACAAACACCCACGAATACTTTTCACATTCCGTCCCTGTATATTTATTTTCTTCTTTCCGAAATACAATGAAATGAACTTTTCATTCCCACTGTCGCCACAGCACCGCTCATATTGCACACAACCCACACTGTTTCCGGATTCCCCGGTTTATTATTTCGGTTGGTGCCATGTACACTCTTCTACAGCTCATTGGTCTATACTTTGCATAATGTACACATAATAGAAATTTCCAGTGCATGCTGGGCGTTTTAATAATAAATTTGAGTCTGACAATGCAAATTTTCACACCATGTATACCTGTTCCAACGGACTGTATGTACCCTGGTTTACAAAACATATTGATATTTTATTCGAGTTCATCAACTCTTACTAGAGATGCCCTTATGGCTAACGATTATAGAACATAAAACCAGAATTATTGCCTTCAAATATCGTATCGTGTCTCGGGCGTCGTCGGTATGTGCCATGTGGATAGGTGTACAGCTGTATGGTGTATCGTCGTGATGTGGTACACTGAAAATGATAGTGAAATAATTGGAAATTCTCAATTACAATAATTTTAAATACGGGATTCGGGGTGCGGAATCTATGACATGGAAAACCTAGGATACTATGCTTAGAACCGTACTGTTGTGAGAGAAACAATATATATGTACTCTTGGTTATGATATTTATTTGATAGTCCTATGTTTGAATTATTTTACAAGTATTTTGTAATGGTTTTATGATTTACTATTTTAATGATGTCGCAAATGTTTGATTGGTAGCTGTCTAGTAACATCGGCATATCTGCGAATGCATTTTCAAGTGGAAGAACAAATTCCACTTTGTATATGAAACATGCTCTAATCATTCTCTTTATCGTCGTCCGAAAGAGAATGGTAAGAATTTATTACGTGGTAACAACTCTACTTTTGGGACACCTGCTCCGTCGACGGAGTTGCGCAACAGCGAAGAACGAGTAGGTCGAATACTCGATACACGTTTTTCTTTTACGAAGTCTACACAGTATACTTACACTAATTAGCTGTCGCTGTGTTATCACAGACCAAAGCCACAACCAAAGCCACAACCAAAGCCACAGCCAAAGCCGTTACAAGAAACAAACCGAAAACCAAACTCAGAAACACAGGAGGAAGGGAATTTATATTTTTATCGTAGTTCATTTGGTTGTCGGCACCGTAAGGGAGCCGATTGGATATTTGAAACAACAGTATAGGGAAAGGACCTCAAAAGCCGTTTATTCATCGACTGGTCTAACCTGAACCGAGACTATTTAGGCTTACCTGGTCCGAGGTTCGTTCTCTGACTTTTCTGAACATCCACCTTGAGAACATCGGGTGTTAGCCGCGAGGGCTATAAGATCAATTTATTGATTTTTTTGTGTCAACAGGGGAACTTTACTGGACGTGGTGTCTTATCGCAGGCAGTTCCGGACTATAAAAAATAAAAAGGATAAAGTGAATTTATCAAAAAATGTCAGAACAATTGGGTGCAAGTGGGAACGATGGACATGGTGGGTCTACGTTTATGCGAAATGTGTGACAGATGAATAATTGGGGGCTTTGGAAATCACACAGAAGGGTTTCATTATTTCAATGAGATCTATTGATACAGAACTTTCGGGACCAATGTTGAAGAAGGTTGTGGCAGAAATGTTTCCCCCATGAAACCCTTTTTCTAAAGAAATTTGTGATCTTCCATCGGTCTAGGTAGAGTTGCGAATTTCTTTGACCAAAGAGGTGCTGCTCTTAAACAACACTTTTCGAGGAGAGTTTTGATGACGCTTACAAATTGTCTTTACGATGAACCAGAAGATCGTGAAACTGCCGTCAAGACTGCTCAGTTAATTATAGTCTCCTCTAGACGCATCATACAAGACCTCCGAAATACAGATGCGCCATCTAAATTAATGGATTAGTCACGAAGAGGAAACAATGGTTACGGCTTCCAAAATAGTGGCGGCATTCTAGCTCATGATATTGGAATGCGCCTGAAAGATTTAGATAAAAAGTTTTCTGGTGAAATTGTAGAATGCTGGGTGGAATATATTTACGAATACTTGCAGGTGTCTACTGACTACAGTCTAAATCCTCAACAGAAGCTCCAGTTTCTTCATAATATTTTATCAAAGGACGCTAAACGTCCCTATTTGGAAAAAGTTGCAAACTATGCGCAGACGTTTCAGCAAGCCATCGATATGGTGAAACAGGAAAATATTCCCCCTCCCCCGTACGTCAAAGAAGAGTCAAGAATTATTTAAATTCAATTAGAGTATCAAACTTTGTCAAGAAAGGTGATGAGATTTCAGTGGCTCTAGCAAACGTTTATAAGTTAGTCACGAATCTTTCACGTCAAGTTACACAATCACATCGTGGAGATGCTCATAAAACTGAATTCCTTCGAAATGCAACTGTTGGATTCAACTGGTCACAAGAACCTCCAAGTATTGTAGCCAGTAACAATTTAACTTTTCAAATGTTATCTGGGAAAATTGAAGCTTCATTGCAATTATACAAAGAGGCAAAGATCGCCATCGCAAGATATGAAGTTGCCCAATCCCGTCCACTAAATCCATCCGAAGCAATTTGTATACAATATGGACAATGAATATATGGTATAAACCGAAGTACGTTCGAAACAGAGCTCCTAATCAAAACGAGGAAAGAAAAAAACTCAACCCACTTGATATAGCTGGTTGTTTTAACTGTGATAATTCAAACCATACAATGTCTAAATGCCAGTTACCCATCAATGCTGCAGAGGGCTGGTTCACGTAAACTGGAATATTACAGAAAGAAATATGGTCAAAAATATTCAGTTCACATGGTATTGGCAGAGCTATGCAGACAACTTGACGGATATCGTGAAGATGATGATGAAAACCATGATTATATTGGCATTTTTCAGTCTGCTCTAAGCGGTACACTCGAAAAGACTAGCGATGTCACAAATTCCTCCAATGAAGATTTTAACAACATTTTTATTCTTGAATATGACTGGAATTCGCTACCTTCTAAAACATTTGAAGATGCTTGTATTGGCTCCGGGGCGCATAAGACGGTTGTCGGAAAGCTACAAGCACAAGCTTATGCTGATCTTGTGAACGAATAAATTGTGTTTGCAAACCGTGAAAAAGGTTTTCTATATACCTTTCCATCACAGAAACATCGAGGTGTTGGTCGGTCGTATACCAATCTCTGAAAGTTTCTTCCTATCATTTTACGCGGATGTAGTTGATATATATTTCCCTTTATTAATTGGTTTGGATGTCATGACCACTTCACGTCTGATTCTAGATTTTGCTGATGATGAAATCAGACCAAAGTCAGACGCTTGTGCTCTTCCACTTTCTCGAAAAAACTGCCATGCCTATACATCATCGACAATGGATATCCTATCCACAAGCATGGAACTTAGAAGAATTCATCGTCATTTTTATCATCCACATCCTGAGAAGTTATATGCTGTGATGAAGAAGGAAAATCCGGATTTGACTTCCCTAAGTATTATGTCCGACTTGGAGAAAATATCAGCCACCTGTGATGTTTTCCAACTCGAAGCTGATGCACCTCATCGTTTTATAGTTTCTATCCCAAATCATGATTGTGTTTTTAATCGCACCGTCTGCCTATACTGGATGTGGCTAGAAGAAAAATCAGTACTGCACGTCGTCGATAAAAATACGAAATTCAGCGCCGCTTGTTTCCTAGATGGTGAAACCACAGAAAAGGTCTGGGAAGCTTTTATGAGAATATGTGTATAAATATATATATGATATCCCGATACAATATCAGCGGACCAAGGACCTCAATTCAAATCTGCTGAATGGAAGAGGTTGCTTCAAATGGCGTAAATTAGCTAAAATCCATCTGGAGTCGAAAGTCACAATGCACTAGGAATTAGAGAGATGTATTATTCTTTTTGCGACTATTCTATAATAATGTTAGCAGCGATAATAAGAATAATAATTCAACGCTTTCAGACCCATATGCATTACAACTCGCTGTAAACGCTATTAATGATGCAGCCGGTCCTTCGGGTCTAGTGCCAACTTTACTTATTTTTGGAGTTGTTCCTCGGATACCAATTACCCCAAAGACCTTCCAAGTAATTCTTCTCGTATCAAAGCGATGCATGATGCGAGAAAATAGACTTCCATTATATCTCACTAATCTAGAATTAGAACTGCATCTCGGAGCAATGTACCAGCAGCTTCTGACCGAGAAATTATTATTGGACAAGAGGTACTAATGTATAGAGAAAAGCCTATTGGAAAGTGGGTGGGACCATTTGCCACTTCAGACCAAAAAAAGTCTTCTTCTCGCTACCTTTCATCGTCTGATTCGTTCATCCATTGATAAGGTAAAACATATACGAGACGATTCCCATAATTCCAGAAGTTGATACTCAATTCCAATATATGTCAAATCAAATCATCAAAGATCCTGAATTTTTAATAGATCCTTAACATGGAGAGCAGTCCTTATTAACTAAACCAAAGTTCTTTAAAGTCCCAGTTGAAGGAGAAGATTCTGATCTAAATCTCATCATTAAAGGCATTCAAGAAGCGCAGTATCTCAATACAGAAACGGATCTGAGTACGAATAATACATCGTCATACTGAAAACAAAATTATTCGTACATTGGAATATATTTCACTGAATTCATAAGACCAAACCACTCACAATCGACGGACGTTGCTTTCCGGAATGCCAAGGTATCGGTGATCGCAGGATTAAAAAATCGGAAAGTATGAAAGGTTATACCTAAATCAGAAGTCAAAAACGATACCAATATACTAGGAGGACGAATCGTTTTTGCTTTAAAAAATGCTGGAAGTCCCGATGAGAAACCGAAAGCCCGCTACATAGCACAAGGTCACCGTGATAAGGAAAATCCGTTCATGGTTCATGGTGCAGCCACATTGCGGGCATCTTCGGTAAGGATAATATTATCTGTCTCTGCCGTAACGGGTTTACGCGTTTTTCACAGGACGTCAATCAGGCCTATGTTGAAAGTAAGGATATGTTGAGACGTCAGATATTCATCCAACCAAAAACGAAAGATATTGAAATACTGGACATAAACAAAGACGAAATTCTCGAGTTGTTGAGACCCTTATATGGAATATGTGATGCATGAGACTATTGGGGCGTAAAGGTATCATTTCATATCGAAGATGAGCTCGAAATTTCATCAACTTCAAGTGATCCTGCTCCCTATGTTAAATTTTCGGGAGATACTCTTGAAGGTTTAATAGGTGTATATGTCGACCACAACCTCGATTCTGGAACAGAAGCATTCTAGAAAGTCATGGAGAAAATCCTGAAGAGGTTTGACTAAAAATCTCGTCTCTACGGCAACTTTGAATTCTTTGAATGTTCTTTTCGTACACTGGAACTAGGAGAGTTCATATTAACTCAAGAACGCTACACGAAACTTATCATTCCTATCGCGAATAATTGCGGTTTTCATGATTTTAGAAGCTATAGAGCAATTCTTTCATGGATGTTCCACACTAGACCAGATATATGTTGCATAATCAACCGCACAGCACAAGTCACCGAAGATTCAATTTGTGAAGATAATATCGTGTAATTTAACAAAGGTATAAAAATGGTTAAATAAAACACTGCTCTCGGCCTTAAGTTTAACCAGCTTGATACCTCATCTCTTGTTATGCGTGTTTATTCTGATGCAGCTTTTTCAAATAATGACGACTTATCTTCACAATTAGGATACATAATTCTTCTATGTGATAAGAACAACAATGCATATATATTGGACTGTTTAAGTAAGAAGTCTAAGCGGATCATTCGATCAATAATGGGTAAGGAGGTTTACGCATTCGCTGATGCATTCGACCAATCCTTCATAATTATGCGTGATATGTGTAAGATATTGGGATGCTTTCTTCCTCTGCACATGTTTACTGATTCAAAACAATTATTTGATGCAATCACAAAAGGAAAGGATACTACTGAAAAACGCCTCATGATTCATATATCTGCAGCTCGTGAAGCATACAAGAAACATGAAATAAATCAAGTTGAATTAATTCTCGGTACAAATAATCCCGCTGATGGCCTATCTAAAGTTAATGATAACGGCGTTCTACAACAACTCCTATCAATTGGGGTAGATAATTTCCCTGAGGAACAATGGATATTGCGTGAGAACCCAAGAATCGATTTAAAAAAAATGGGATTGTGACATGAAAAACCTAGGATACTTTTCTTAGAACCCTACTGTTGTGAAAGCAGAGGTGGAATAAACACGATTTTTTAAAAAAACAAGGGTTTAAGGTTTTAATGTAAAAACCCTGATTTTTCAATTATGTTTTTTTTGCATAGCATGCATAATCAATGATATTTTTTATTTTCCACATCAAAGTTTATGGTGATCAAACCAACAATGGATTTTGAATAATCAATTACACACGCAATGGTTTTGAGTCAATACTCATTACCCGGGAATAGATGAGTCAGAATCGGAACTGTCGCCATCCAAATTATCAGACAATGAGTTCTGTGCATACAATGCTGAAAGGTTGCTCTTGACAAACACCATATTCTCTACAGTTTCCACACTTAAACTGTTCCGTAGCTTGCTGTGAATGAATCCCATGGTGGTAAAGTTGCTTTCAGACACAGCACTGGAAGTGGCCATAGTGAAGAGCTTGATAGCTATCTTTTGTAGCTCTGGCCAAGATTTCCCTTCGACGAGCCAAAACTGCAACACATATTTGGTACCCTTTTTCAGCATTTTGTAGCGGAACGTGCCAATATCCTTCTTCCTGGTCGCAGAGATGATAAATTAAAGGGTATTGAAAATATATGATCTCCTTTCCCTCTTCACTTCATGGTGTCAAATCTTCGATGGGAGTCTCAAACAGGGTACTCTCTAAGTCATTTCTACTTTCAGGTGGCAAGCATTCTTGAGGGAGGCGTGGGTCGAGAAGATATGACAAACCGAGCGCTATACCGTACATGAACTTAAATCTGGCATCGGTCAGGTCAAGTAGGTATTCAGACTCGCACCACGAAATTTCGTTTGAATCGAGTAGCTTTTTGAACTCCTTAGGTAATGCAATAAAGTCAGACATCACTCCAGAGATGGGAACTTTGTCAGACTGATACTTAACTATCAAATTATCAAGAGGTACCAGGATCGAAACACCTCTTTTCAACTTGATTACAAACTGATCGTCAGTGATTGTTTCCTTGACCTTCAAGCGCTCCGATTTCTGCGACGTTTTCCCTTTATAAAGTTCCTTGCATAAGATAAAGCATGTATATGTGACTCAGAATCCAGCAAGCTCTGAAAAATTTGCTGAATAGTTCTCCAACTAGTAGGTAGGTGCTGGGCGGACGAGCATCCGATAATTGGTCATTTTTTGGAACTCCAAAAGTTCTCCTTTTACAACATGGTGGTTGTGAAAGAACTTGATGACATCGTTACAGTCTAAAACAAACTGTAACGTTTCTTTAAATGGATACTCGATCGTATATGTCGACTCTATGTCACCAAACTTCTTCGTTTTAGTTGCTGCGAAGATGTCTTTGACAAACAGATGAATTACATTAGAACAGCACCCTTGAAAATAGCACGACGGGAACGTGTTGCGCAACAAACCCCAGGCCTTCTTGTTAGTACCAGTGTTTTCTGTAACTGTGCCAGAAAACTGAGTACATTGATACTTTCGAAAAACGCGTGCAATGTCTTCCACAATAAATTTGTGATCATGTCCCTGCTGGCCCATGGACACCGACTGAAAGAAGAAAGATCATTCCGGTGATACAGAAATGTAATTGACAACTGGATCATTCTTTATGCTGGACCACCCATCAGTTGTGAGACAAAATGTTGACAGTTTCATAGACGTATCCACCTTGGTCGAGACTTCTTGATAGCACATGTCAAGAAGATTTGATGAAAGTTGTTTTCTGTTCGGCAGCAAAGCGCCATCTTCCCGTAACAATTTTATCACGTTCTTCAAATGAATGTCACCTATGCGCTGGAATGACGTCCCTGTGGCATAATAATGCATTGCCATGTGCTTTTAAGAGCACAATTTCTGTTTGTTGGACAATTTTTGTATCGAATATTGCATGATTGAGGATTGGACGCTGGAGCTTGGGTCTGTGTATTAGCTCCCCATACTTTTTCTCTTCTTCTTGTTACGGTTGTATCCTTGAGGGCGATCGCAGTCTTCCATTCCGTTCATCAACTTTTGAAACTGGTGACACTTATTCAAATGAAGCTTGGCAACTTCGCTTTTTATATGGTGGTTGATACGAAAATTGCAGTGCTTACATGTTGCAGACTTCAGAAAATGGGAGTCCTCGTCATATGTGAACCACGACCAAATGTCACTAGTAAGTCGACCACGTTTGCGCCGGGCTACAGTGGCGTCAGTATCACTGGCTGACTCGGCGATGATTACGGGCATTTCAGTGAAAATTGTAGGCGAATAGGTGACAGCCTCGAGTGAATTGGAGCCCACTACGGGCGTATTGTTCACTATCACGGGGGCATTGGCGGGAATTATGTCGGTCGCATCAACGTTAGATGACTCGCAAACGGAATACATAACGGGATAAGCCAGCTTTCTGAAGTAAGTGGAGCAAAAAACAAGACAGCAGGAACGACTCCCGTAATCCGGCAGACAGCAATTAATAATTTTTAAAATTCAAAAAACTTAATTTAAAAATTCAAAAAGTTATGATTTTAAAAGTTTTAAATTACAACTAACTTATTGAAATTTTAAAGTTTAAATTTAAGAAAAACCTGATTTTCGGTTTCCAAAAAAGTCGGGTTTATTGGAAAAACCTTAAAACCCTGATTTTAAAAAACCTGATTGTGCCAGCCCTGAATTGAGCAATTAGAAGTTTAATCTACTATTAACAGTAGAAACATATTACACGTGTTAATACCATTCAGGTTGGCCTCAAAGTAGTATACATACCGTTTCTGAATCCGAGCGATAAATTAATAAAGAAGCCAGACATTTTACGAAAAACGAGGAAGGCAACCGCTCCAACAAACGAGATCGAGAGATCAGATCAGAACCGGGAGGAAGAAATTTTAACCAAAACACGCCTGAGGAAAGTGTAACTACTGTAGCAAGGATCAAGTTGGTCCCACGCGAACACACCAGACCAACGTCGACCGCGAATAGGGTCGACGGGAACACGACAAGCCCTGATCCCTTTTTCCCGCGAAGCGCTTAATTGTGGTAGGGCATCCGGATCCACCCGCCATTCCACGAATCGCGTCACTAACCACAAATTGACTTATTCACTCCCCCACCTAACCCTTTCTATCCTGACACCATTAATTAATAAAAGACCGCCCAGAAGCCTCTGGCTGTAAACTATTTTGACAGTAAATGTACGCACTCACTACCCTATTTTGTTTAATTAGTCTCACTTTAGAGTAATTTCACAGCTCCCCAAAAGGCAATATCTGCAAATATATTAACTTAATCTAATATCTTGATTAAACTATTTAACCAAAAACTGAATTAGTATCACTTATAATTAAATTACTGTTAAATAGTCTCACTAAATTTAAGTTGTGAAATGGCCCATTTCTCATTGAGAATTAAACTCACGTACTTTCGATATCAACTGTACTGTCTATCAAGATTACATTTATTGATCGTTATGGAATCAACATATGGACGTTATCATTTTGTAACAGACAAATTCAAAAATTGTTTCATCGTCATAGATTCAACATAACGCATACGTTGTAGATACGTTGTAGATTCAACATAACGAATATGACATTAAAGTCAAAAGTTAACGGCTGCTAACAAATGAAACCCACAATGATGAAATGAATACAACAGCTAACAAATGAAACCGGAAGTGATCAAATGAAGACAACAGCTTTTTGATCAACACACAAAACTTTTTATTTATTTGGCTTCTTGGTTACATTTCCAACATTAGATTTGAATATTTAACAATTTGCCGTTTCTTTCATCATCCACATAAGAAGAAAACAATGGATAGATATAGCCCTTCATCCATCAAAGCTGCATTTGAGAAAGAAAAAAGAAAAAGAGGAGAGAGACTCAGCAGAATTCACAACAACAAATGTTAATGAAAATAATCGATCAGTAGCAACAACAGCAGAAACTGCAAAAAGAAAGTCTCAATTAGATCATGCAGACTGAAGACCCTCAACAAAAATGTGTGTTACTTCAGCAATTATCAGATCAATTACAAAACCAACCATCAAACCAAATCCTTCAACCGAATAGTGGAAATGATGATGAAGAGACGAATCAGACCAGTTAGAAAAATAAATAAGCAACAATAATAACGATAACAACAACGATAACAACAACATAATTAATACTAATAGAAATGAAAATGAAAGTGATATAAACCAAAAGAACTCTATTGAATTACACAATCGCAGCACCACTCCGACTAACGATAGTTCTCATATCACGGGGACAAGTAATGAATCAAATATATCAAGTAACCGAAAACGAAGGGCTCAACAAGTAGTCACGAAGTCTGAACGTAGAGCAGTTGTCACTTGGATGAAGAATGATATAAATTCTACCCATCCCTTGAAAGGATTGATGATCAGAACAACTAGAAATTTCCAAGTTGCTTTAGATCTTCTCATAATTCAAACATTTCGAAATGTATGTCTTGGTGGAAAAATGCTTAAAATATTTTATCTGATAAAGACGTTGATTGTATTTCACACCGATTAATTAAAAGAAGGAAATTGAACGATGTAAAGACCTCAGAAAAAAGTTGCAGAAAGATTTTTCGTGTTCGCGTGTCAGCTGGTAGAGGTCATAAATGGACTGTTTGGGGAATGGTATTACAAGATAATCTGAAAGATGAATTTGTAAAACTCACGAAGTCAGGAATGAAATTGTCAGTGCGTTTACTTTTAGATGCTGCTATACATGTTCTGAAAAGGATGCAAGATGATAACGTTGTTGAAATTAATGACTAAAATAGCAAGGCGATTGCATCATTTTTGGAACATGGGGGATAAATATATTTATGGACAGAGTTAATATTGTTCCTAGAAAGCAATGTGGGAAGTTGATGGTGAGTTATGTGAAGAAAATTCATATTGAGAAGCATGTTGCATATCACCTAGGAACGGTTTCAAGGATGTTTAATGATGGAACTCTTGATGAGGATCTTGTAGATAACATCGGCGAAACCCATTTAATAGTTAATTATGATAATGGTAAACACTTGGTTTTGTCGAAACTGGGGAAATTAAATATGCGGACGTTGTTTCAGGTGGTATTGGCATTAAAATGCTTGTTCGATTTAGTGGTGGAAGTAATGCATGTATTCAACCAGCGTTTATGATATTTCAAAACTTGAATCGGAACTACCCCATTAAAAACGTTCCCGAAAATGTTCCTGGTGTCTTGCATCGGACTCAACCAAAAATTTGGATGGATAAACAAGTTTTTTCTGAATTGCTCATTGAGAAACGTGCAATATCAAACGACAGTTTTGGTCGAGAGAGAATTGTTTTCCTGGACAACTGTGGTGTACATAACTTAACAGAAGAACATGAAGATAAATTAAAACAACTGAAGACCTCATTGAAGCATCTACCACCGAACTCAACACACCTTTGCCAACCGTGCGATAGTTTCATTATCCAAAAATATATGGATAGGTGGTGCGCTTTGTGGGATGCCAAAAAGTCCGAATTGTTGTCGTCGCCAAATTAGTTGCACTGTAAGAACTCAGGGAAACTTCCCAACCCTAGGAAAAGGTACTATTTAAACCTTTCAGCCCGGGTTATCAGAGATGTTAATCAAATGAAAGACAAAGATGGTGTATCATATGCTCGAAAAGCAATGATACGCTGTGGTTTGGGTCGAGATCTGAACGGAACTTGGAGAATGGAACAGCTATTCCCTCAGCTTCAAGAGATAATTAAAATGGCCACGAGTCATTTTGCGGGTGAGCCAGTACCAATTTTGACCTGATTTTTTTGATTTCAAAAAGTTCACTTAATCTAATTTTTCATCTCTTGAAAATCTCTATTTTCAATTAGTCTCACTTACTCTAATTTGTTAGTGAGACTAATTCCCAAGTGAGACTAATTTAACAAAATGGTGTAGTAACCGAGGTTCACGTACAGTAACATGCGCACGAACAATAACATTATGTTGCACGTGTACTACGTTGTGGAAGATTGTAGTATCGACGGGGGATGGAGCTGATACGCCGCTACAATGAGCTTACAAGTACAAACAGTTGCGTCCAAGGTAAGTAACTTACGTGTACGTGGGTGTTCATCATAATCAACTGTTGATTATGATGAACACACACGTACATTAAAATATTTATGGGATTGAGCCAGAGGCAGAAGAAAATGTAGCGACATTAATTGTATTATAATCGGGGCAATTTCGGGATTTTGATGCAAATTGTAAAATAAAATTCAAAATTGTGCTATAATTCTCATTTTGTTCGCGACAATGAAGAGAATTGCGGTTTTCAAAATGAAAGACTGGGAATTTCATTTCATTTCAGGTCATATAAAATTAATTAAGATATATTTTTCATTTTCAAAAGGAATGCAAGTTATCGATATTTGCTTTCCGTTTCAAACGTGTACGCGTACGTGTATAGTTCTGTTTTCAAGATCCTAAACTATACGCACCTGTGTGTGTCTGGAATCTATTTACAGCTACACGTACATAGGAAGAAAAATATTTCTTCTTGCTATGTAGCTAATTAAAATTAATCTAGTTAATAATTAATTTTGGGATTAATTTTAATTAATTAAATTAATTGTCAGCTGCCGTACTGTAAAGGAAAATTAATTTATTGAATTATTGAGTAATTGTATGGGCAACGAATTAGAAGTGATTAAATTTTTGAATTCATGAAATTTTGAAATCATGGATGGAAATTTTGATCATGGTTTTCAAAATTTCACGCCTTCGAAAACAAAAGACAAACTGAACAAATTGCAGTATTTTCCTCGTGCTTCATACATTCCATGTACCAACACCACCACAACAGCACTCGCTCATTCAGCATTTCGGCTTGAACACTTTTCATTCCCATTCGGCCTCATTACTTTCAACTCTCACTTCTCACTCATTTAATGGACATTTAAGACATTTCTCGAACTTTAAGCCACCGTCTTCCATTACTCTCCCTCCACGTTGTATATCGTACTTTTTTCATTATCGAAATCAGCATCGCTTCAAACATTGCCCATCGTCAACCAACATTCGGAACTTTTTTGAAGTTCGATCATCAATCTACATTTTTATCATGGCAGCAGCACTGACGTCGACACCAATCGCTACAACTTTAACATCACCACCGGATTCTGGATCATCGTCCCTATCAGCTATGAACCATATCAAGGAACGTCGTCTAACTGTGGTATCACTTCTTTTCATATCTTTAATTGCGCTTGTGCCCGCCGTTCTCCCTTTGGGACTTCACATTCAAGGAGCGACTCGTAAGACCATATCGTCTTTAATTGTTTCTCCACTCTCTGTACCATCGACACAATCGCTTTCTTCTACTTCGACCGCCTATCATCAAACTCGAAATCAAAATTCACATAATGAAGTTGGTCTTTCCGTAAGAAACAAGACTTTCATGGAACAAGATGTTAATATATCCCGTCCTCGTTTCGTAACATTATCATTCAATTTCGGTCCAGTTCGTCCAATGGTCGAACATAATTGTGCAATGCTTTCACGTGCCGGTTATCAATTCGATATCTATACAGATAATATAACACAGCCACATTGTTCAACTTGTAATTGTATCCATTTCGAACGTACACATTGTCGTTGTCCGCAACCTGATCGTTTCGATTGTAGTCTTTGTGAAAAACTTTTCTTCCTCTCACAACAAATGAAAAACTTGCCACAATTCGTATTCATCGACAGTGATTTAATTATCCTTCGTGAAGAGTTCATGGACGCCTTACTTGCACGTACGCGACATTTCGATTTCTTGGCGACGTATGGATTTGGACATTATGATAAATGGCATTATAATGCTCCTTTCAATTCCGGTCTTATGTTTATACGTCGGCTTGAGGGTATCGATTATTCGAAACTTGTTGATATGATGCATGAAATGGGTAATAATAATGATCAAAATGTCATCTCAGTCTTTATTCGAAAACATTACACTCGTTGGGATTCTCTTTCGCTCAGATGGCATTGCAGATATTTGCATAGACCAGAACATTCAATCAAGTTTGAAGATTGCTTCACATTTCATGGACGACATGCTTCCTTCAAGGCCGTGCTTCGTGGTAGGAAATTCAACTACCTCCACACTCATGCATGATTTCTGTTTTCAGTATTGCTCCTGTCCCTATCTTCGTATTTTTGTTTTTTTGTTTATGTTTGTTTTCTACTTAACCGACAAGCTCGCTTCATGAAATTATCATCGACGTACCACTCATCTAACTTTATCTCTATTACTTTTCTTCTTAAAACTTATGAATGATTTCAAAAAAATATTTCTCCCCACCTTCTCTTCCTTCTTACCTTTAACATTTGAAATGATGCCACTTTTTCTCTCTGCCAATGTCCAGTTTCGACAGTACAAAAAACAATCATTTTGTTTACTCTTCAAACCAATCTTTTATTGAGAATCGAGACGCAGTCAAAGAATATTCAATAGTTTACACATCCGCTTCCACATCCGCTTCCACTTCCACTTTCTTTTTCTTATGTTATTGAAACGACGAATCATAGGAAGGCAATGGTATACACAATCCATTTTTCGAAAGATGCTGTACATTGCATAACAGAAACTTCTCTGAAAGAAAGGCACATCTTGGACGATATCGACAGAAGAAATCTCGAATCGGTGGTTGCACTTCGGAACGCCAGCACAGTTCCAACCAACCCGTAACCAGTAATATGCGTACAGCAATGTGCAAGGACCGCTAATAATAGACATTGTTTATCGACACAAAGAATTGCTAGATTAAAAAGCACGTGAAATGTTAGAAACATGGTGTTACGGAAAATAGAAATGTGGGAAGATTGAATGAATAAGCTTCAGAAGAGAAGAGAAGAGTAATGGCAAACACCGAAGCTTTCTTTAAATTCAATGAGCTATCTTTTCAGGCCAGCTATCCGTTTGCTTAACGGTTGCATTTTAAGTTAAGAATAGAAAGAGCAGCAATAATGCAAGTGCATAAAATTACTGAAACACAATAATGTAAGAGCAATAAAAAAACATCATGAAAATGCAGATGGAAATGATGCCAAGTGCTATTATAAAAAAAAGCAATTGCTTATTTTCGAGTAAATAAATTTATAAAAAATGCCGAAGGTAAAAGAAAAAAAAACAATTCTATGCTTTTTCATTCTTTTTTTCACTTTTTCAGTTATTTGCCATGTCGGGTCGAAAAGCAGTGCGATTGCTTGACAGTGCCGGAGGAGGCAATGTTACCGTGGTGTGGTATACAGCAACAATTCTGCTGCGCACTGCAAACGGTTACAGCGGTTTGATGGAAAAGTACTTTCTAAATAACTCTCTTCTTCAAGAAAAGCACGGCAGCGGACTATAGATTCTTGCAGATATTTAATAAATGTTGGGAACGTCTCAAATTTAAAAAGATCATGTCAGTACGCAGTAGAAACCGAATTGTTTTCTCATTCCAATTACCTAAGATATCCGTACTGTAGGTCTCAGATGTACTATTAAGAGTGCAAAACCATGGCAAGACCGTAGTTCAGCGGTCATTATTTTTTTTCTGCCCATCTTCAGATATGTCATAGAGGAGAGTGCCTTTGATCATCTGACGAAGTTTCAGAAGAAATGGTCGTTTTTTTGTGTACCTGGGGTTGGTCTACATGTTGGTCACTTGGAGGGTCAGAAAAAGTGGAATTTGACCAAATGTACTATTAAGTGTACATTTGAATTTATATTTTTGTTGTTTTTGAAGGGCCAAAAAACTTTAAAAAATAAAAACCTAAAATGCAGGATCTCTCGGCTTCAACTGTTTTGACTCATGCCAAACCCCAGCAACTTTTTCTATTTCTTGGATGAACTCGAGCACATAAATGCACATCACGTGAATCACATTTGAAAGAGGTTCTCCTTCGTTTGGAACCATCAACTCCACTACCACACAAACAGCAGTACTTTGAAATCCCAGGTAGTTGTTTTTGAGGGTGCTTCGTTTCTTGTAGTCTGAGTTTCTTTCCATCCTGAGGGTTGAAAAAGTAGATTCGTTCCCCTTCCGTTACCTAGCAACATGCATCAACCAACTCTCTCCACCATTTCACACAATATCTCCAACGTTCGTAGGTTCATCACTGTCATGTGACATACTATGAACATGAATATTATCTGCGTGGACCAGTAGCTCTTTTGCTCCGTCTAAATTGAAATCTGCTAATGATTGCAAATGATTCAAGGAATCCCTATAGCTGTCTATGCCAATAAAGAGTTCGTTGGCTGCACGAGGTGTTCCATTTTACGTATTCTCCAAGCCAAGAAGGCGTTTATCGTAACTGTTTTCAATGTTTGGGAAACAATTTTCTGTCCTCACGACATCGATTATGTGGAAGAACGGAGAATGCTTCTAGCTTGTGCAGAACCATCTACACTGCACTTATTCTTCGAATACAGGCTTTGTACACCATGTTTGAAAAGTTTCAAAGGTGGAAAAGGACCTTTTTCCTTGACATGATCATTTATCATTTGCCAAAATGGCAAGTGAGTCTGAATAGTTTCCAGCAAATCATTATCAATTACTGGTGGAGTTACAACTGGTGTTGTATGTGCCCAAACTACTGAAGATTCTGCAGCTTCGTTTAATACAATTCCGCATAAATTTATAACATTTTCGGACACTTTATCGCTGTAACATACATCACACCAAATTCAGAAGCAACCACATAATTAATATATTTCACACTCAATGTATAACATTGATGCATTTTTTTGTCCTATGTGCTCCTTTAGAATTTATTTCTTCAATTTATCATCTCCTACTGTACATAAAACCAAATCTATACTTGAACTATGTAGCATACGGCCTAGATTTGAAATTGAAATGATCGTTTCAATTTACACGGAGTAAATGTGAATCTGCTTACCGCCTCCATTAAAAAGATATTTTGTATCTATCATTGCAAACCCGTCTGGAGAACAACCAATACATGGTTCTCCTTTCTTCGTCAACATACCCACTTCGTATAAAACCTTTATAATAGGCATAGATCTCAGAAATTTCATCACTGCTCCTTCATTTACAGTTACTCGCATCATTGGATCAGTGGGCTATGACGAACTGAACAAACTGTTTGCAAAAGATTTCAGGATGTCATTACCACTGTCATTTTCCTCATAAATTAAACAATCCAAACCAACAATTTCCCTGAACTCATTTTTCGCAAGTAGTCACTTTCCAGTAACTGTTCCAGTTAGGCAAACTTGACGAAGAAAGAACCAATCGGCACAACGCTGACAGATTATTTGAACATCACACTGATCTAATAATATCCTTTCCATTTTATCTCTGTCACAAACATAACCTCCTGTCAATAATCCTCCATCTTCCCTTCTCTTACTGAACATTGAATCGATGATTGAAACAGATTTTGGAACAGCAATCCACTTAGTTACTATATTTGAAATGTTAAAAGGCACACTGTACAAAAACTTTACAATGTTATCAAAGTGATGTGTACCATGCTCCATAACAGCAATAGCACAAGTATTTGCGGTTCCTTCTCCCCTCCCAAAAGAATTTTTTCTTGTTGCGATAAACGTAGCTAGACCACTTTCTGAACCATATTCTATAATGAATTGACGGCGATGATCTGAACTTTTTGTGATGGAAACTACTATAGAATTACCATTTAGGTCGGCCGGCACTGGAAGTGGTTCATCTTCATCACTATCTTCATCACAACTACTTGAACTCTCAACTTCATTATCATCATACCTCGTCACACTAAGGAAAGAACTTCCGACGAATGGATGGCATCTTAAAGGTGTTGAGGAATTATGAGCATGAATCCAATTACTTTCCTCATGAAACTCTTCGCCATATTCAGACTGCCGTAAACCCTGTCTGATGTTATTATCAGGCCGTGAAGTGAACTTCCCCCTCCCATCCACCAAAAAGTCCAGTAACGTCTTCACATTTGTGTACTGTGGTTCCTGTCTTCTTCTGAATCGTACAGATAAAGTTACACGGAATAAAGTATCAGCAATTCCATCAGCGCAGTGCCACTCCCTATCTGCCTTTCGGGCACTGAGCGTCTTTACTTGATTATCATAAGACCTAGTTACATAAAGGTCATCATCCAAAGTTGAAAATGTATGTATAGGAACCAGGAATTGTTTACGTGCCATTTAGAATACCAATTTATCAAACGTTCCAAGATTTTGAGTCTGATCTCTTAGCGACCGCCACGTGAAATATCCAACATTACCTCTACCAGTTGGTGGATAGCCTAAAATATGCTTGCTGATGGCCTTAACTCGCCCAGGTACTGATAAACTACGTCCCATAATTGACAAAATATCAAATGTTTTATCGATGCTCAATCCTGTCAAGTGGGACACCAGCAAAACTGACAAATATCTATACATGTCACTCATACCAATTTTAGCCTTTCCTAATGAGTGTAATGCGATATGTTCGTTCAACCATTGCCTAAATTGTTCCATTACTGAGTTTATAAATAAAACAATAATTCCTGCTTTGGAATCTAAAGTTTCACATGCTTGAATTTGTGTATCTAATTGAATAATGGCAGAGGAATAAAAAAAACATGCTCGTTCAGAAATAACGCTATGAGCAAACTCTTTTTCCATCACTATTACTTGTCCTGTAGTACATGATAATGTTCACAACTTTGAAGGGAGTTCGTGTTTTTTTGTGACCCTTCCACCTCTTCCCCATCTCCCTCTAGATGAACGTCCCCTGGAACCTTCACCTCCCCTACGTCTTCCTCTTTGTGATGTGTCTCTTCTTGGGAGTTGCTGAAGTTCGTTGATTGGTTGACTATTGGTTGCATGGTTGAGTTCGACGAAAGGTTGAATTATAGAATTATTCAATTGTTAGCCGAACGTTGGGGATGGTTGTATGTTGATGCTGTCATTAATGGCGTCATTGGTATTTTATTCGGTACACGCTGCTTAGTTTGCTGCGATTGCTTCTTAATTCGGTACACGTACTGAAAGGTCGATCGTATCATCAGAAACACATTCCTCGTTCATTTTTATGAATGGAAGGTTCTGCTACATGCATCTTTCATTATAAGGGAGCAAACGGCAGTAAAAAGGAGGGATGGAATGAAAATAAAATTTGATTAAGGATTTTATTTTGGAAGTCAGGGTAAATGTTTGTCGATTTTGACGAATGACCATTTAGAAGAATCGTTGAGGCCACTGCATTTTTGTTGCATATTTTATTTGTTACTTACAGATACTTAAGAGAAACTGTATCCTTTACGAGAGGGACCTATTTGGTGATCAAATGTAATCTAAATAGTACATTTCAGATTTTCGATTTTTTGAGAAAAACTCAAATGTACTATTATGGGTGCATTTGACACACTAAGGATATGCAGCCGAGAACAATGCGTCAATTTAAAAGCCGATATTTTAGAAATTTTTTCCAGGAAATACGGGGTTGTGATTGGCTACAGTCGCTTTTCCGTGGTAAAGGACTGTGGAAAGTAGTACGTTTTATGAAACGGAGTACACCGTGCTGTGTTAGGCTACGATGGACATTGAACTGAGATGTAATTTTGGAAATGACACATTTTATGGGTGTGCGGGAACAGTATGAAAATATGGAAAAGCGGACATAATAGAGCTTTTTGGAAAACAGAGAGTGGGTAATTTATGGGCACAGAAATGTGGCTAAATTTTGGAAACGTGTAATAAAAATAACAACTGAAAATATTTTGCCATTTTTTAGAGTTGTGTATGGAAAATGGAAATTGCGAGGGAAAGTAGCAATATGAGGAGGTATACAAACAGGTCAGTTAAAAAAAGTGAGGGAAAAATAATTGAAAAGAGACGAAGGTAATTTTTTCAAACGATAATATATGTATATATTTTTGTTAGCGGGAGGGGACTACAAGCGGGTGATAGAACGGCACACGCGAAGATGATTCCCAGGATGCAATATAGGATGGAGTGGGCGAGGAAGCGAAGAAAGCGAAGGTTGATGACATTCGTTGCTGCCATGGCGCTGGATACATCCACAATGTTGAAAGTACGGTTATACGAAAGGTACAAAAACGCGGGGAGGGACGTAAAAAAATGAAACGCAAGGAAGATGAACACCCGGTCATCAATATTCAACATCGCGGGGATTCCGACTGCATGTCGTTGCAAGGCATCCGCTTCCGCATCGGATACATTTTGAAAATTGTTGCAATATTAAACTTACTAACGGGAGGACGAAACGCTGCGGGTACGTATGCGACAACATCACCAGTCATTGCATTGTACTAAAGAGAATGTTATCCCTACGAAACTGGATAGACCTTGAACTAATGTTCGGTATAGGTAGTCCTGGCCTGAGCGAGATATTCTGGAAGACAGCTGAGAGTTTGGTTTCCAACCACGGCCATCTTGTTACAACCTTTAAATCGGCGTATATGCGAGAACGCGCTGCGCTGTACGCGAATTGTGTAAAGGAAAAGGGCGCTACGCTTGAAATATGTATAGGGTTCATGGACTGCTCAAAGATTAGAAAGGAGCTTCCGGGAGGGCAAAATTCAAACCAAAGGTCATGCTACTCTGGAAACGAGCGTATGGCCTGCTTAAAATATCAGACTGTCACAACGCCTGACGTTCTGATATTTTCTTCGTACGGTCCGGAGGTCCGGGGGAGTCATGAACTTACGGTATTGAGGGTGAGCGGGATAGGTGAGGTATTGCGGGACTGCCTCAATATAAACCGCGAGCAATGATACATATTTGGTGATGAAGAATACGTACTCCGTCCTTGGTTGCAGGTCTGGTTTGAAAGTTTAACAGTAACTAGGGAACAGCAAATATTCAATACGGAAATGAGAAAAGTGCAGGAAGCGGTGAAGTAGAGTTATAAAGATTTGAAGAAGATGTGGACATGAAAATATTTTGCCGTTCCCTAAAAGCTCGTCAAGCACAGATTTCTATAATGTTTACTGCCTATACTGTTCTTCATAATTTTAAAACATGTTTGGAAAATGGCGGACAGGTCGGTACATTCTTTGACTACCCGAGCCGCAGTTTCAACACATATCTTGATTGTTAAAAGCCCCCTTTTTCTTCTTTAAAAATGGTTACCCTCCTATTACATTTTCATTCTAAAAATGTTCAATAATAATAAAAAAGAAATAAATCAACGACCAAAACAGAAGGATGGTCGGTTACGTTCTTTGTTTGGAAGCAAGTGCAAACAAAATTGGAGTTTACAAGTGGTGAGGTTTTATCAAATGTTCGACAAACATTTGTTCCACCAACAGGTCGTGAGTTTCTACCTGGTGAAGAAAGAACGAAATAATAAAAAATGACTGAATCAGTAGAAAATGAAAAAATTCAAGTTAGTAAACAACATAGTGGTATTGTTGATTCTGTTTTAAAAACAGGAGAAGATGGTAATTTTGATGTCGTTGGTGATGATTGAAATAGAAGAAGAAGGAAAATTGATGATGGTGATGCGAAAATCAGAACTGCTTAAGGTTCAATTTATGAAAGAGAAGCTGAAACTGGATTGAGACCACAAGTCAATCATAAGGAAAAGAAAAGTTTTGGTGGAGTTATTGTAAGCGGGGCATCGAAAATGAATACGAAAAGTAATGGTAATGTACAAGTTGAAGTATTCATTGAAAAGGATACCAGTAAGAAGAAAACATTGATGATGGTGATGATGATGTTGGTCGTCTGTGGTTCCGGGAATGAATGCCTACTTCCAAGAGGTGAAAGTGCACGGATATTCCAGGGAATCATTCATTTATTTTAACGATATAAACGCCCGCATTGGGCAATTCGTAAAATGGAAATTCAAACATCGTAATTTTCCCTGGGCATTCATATTGTCAAAAACTGGTAATTTTGTGAACGCCCGGCATTCAGTGTTTTGCAGTTACGTGCAGTTGCGTCAATCAATCATAAAAAATAATGTGGGGCCCAATTTTGGTCATTGCTGTCATCACTTGTTAATCCAATTTTATGAAGACAGTGATTTCAGTAGTGCGTATATGACCGCCAGAAATACAAAAATATTAGAAAGGAATGTAGGAAATCCGCCAGCAATGCAATTACTGTACGTCATGAATGCCTACATTGAAGAGCTGAAAGAGACGCATTCACATTTACGTGATAGATTATAAATGTAACGTGTCCGTTACATGATTTTAATGGACAAGTTCACATCAAAGATGCACATTAGGCAATTGGAATCAATAAGAAATGGTAGAGATTTTATAAGTATATGATTTTAAGTATCAAAAGACGTGGTGACAACTTGGATATGTATGGCACATGTTCAAGTTGTCAACACGTCGTTGGGAAATTTATAAAATCCCTTTCAATAGTTGAGATTACTTTTACGATAATTTGAAGAGGTGAAAGTGTTTTCATAACAATAATATTCAACGTACATCCAATAGTTGAAAAATGTCTATTTAAGGGAAGCTTTGCATCAGTTCTCGTACCATTTTTTCTCCCTTTCTTTTCCATGCAAAGCATTCTTGTAACTACCATCCTCCAAAGTGGGGAAAGGTAAGAAATCGTTTCCGATATTAGTTATTAGTTTTTCATTTGTTAATTTTTGTCTTATCTAAGTGTGGAAATGTGGGAAATCGTTTGCGATCTTGTGAAAGTTGGAAAGCGTAACATGACTTCCTGGCCCTCACGGGGTCCTCATCGGTTATCTTCTTTTCATATTTAGTTGTTAGTGTTTGTTTTTCACAAGTGTGGAAAGGTAGGAAATCATTGGCGATCTTGCGGAGGTTGGAAAGCAGAACATGACTTCCTGGTCCTCGCGGGGTCTTAAATGGTTATCTTCTTTTTTATATTTGGGTAGAATTAATTGTTACAATGACTTGATAGATTTAGTTATTAATTGTTAGTTTTTCTCTTCCTCAACTTGGGGAAAGGAAAACGCAACCTAATTCCTACCTTGCGCACTTCAATGTGGAAGGGTAGGAAATAGGTTACGTCAAGATATAGCTCACTGTGAAAATGGAGGCACATGTAATACAGAGCCCTCCGTCTCCACAGTGGTTACCCCCAACTACCCATTCATGATCATGTATGGGTAGGTGAGTGTGGTAATTTGTTCAAGCTTTATTTATACGAATTGTCCATGCTGTGTTGCAGTAATAGAAATGTCTGGTTGTTCACATTTTAATGTAGCAAACTGGCCGTTGGAATTTTATATTCTCAGAATGAGAGCCTGTAATTGTACTGTAACATGACAGGCTGCCATTTTGAAACATGTGACAAGTAATAAAGTAAATGTTATATTCTCAGAATGTAATGTATATATTATTACTTGTACCATGAGAGGATGTCATGGAATTGACAGTGTATAGTGAAATAATTTATATTAGTTTACTGATTGTAATTATAGTGATAAGTGTTTAATGTAGTGTACATAAAAAGAGACAACCTTAAGATAAATTGAAGGGAAAATAAGAATAAAAGAACTATTTTTAACGTGATGAACATGAACAGGACCGTAATCAATGAAAAGTTCTTTATACAAGTTGTTTATATTTTCATTTTGGACAAAATGAACTAGTTGAAGACCTCCGGGAAATGAGATAGGTGTTAATGGAACGGCATAGATGTACCAAAAGTCTAGAATAAGATATGTATGATAAATATAAAATTGTAAAGCTGGAAAGGAAATAAAACAACTAATCGGCCTCAACATGACGAACATGGTTCTCACCGTAATCAAGGAAAATTTCTTCGCCCCTTGAAATAGGAAATAAACTCCCAGCCTCTAAAGTCTGGTACGAAGTTTCTGCTTTATCAGTTATTTTCCACGAACATGCAATTCTGTACCCTTCGATTCTTGGATCTTTCCGTACGGCATGATTTATCACCGGGAAGATAGTTGCAATAGTTAATATACCTTGTCACACACCAAGGAGCAGCAACGATCCAACATCTTTTCCTTGTACCATCGGCGGCGGTAAATAGATGCGTACAATTTGCAGCATACTTGAGGAACTGTTTTTCCTTACAGAAAGGCAACCTTCACCATATTATTTCGCAATAGAACTTCTGCCACCTAAATTTACATAAAATAATGTCCCATAGTAGTAGCTGACAATGGCACCTTCAGCGAACGGTCTCTTTGCGAAAACCCCTGAGCCAACCTTTTCGTGTTTGATCGTTGATGGCTGAACTGTCAGTTCCAAAGCACCGGCTTCCATTGAACGCAACACCTCTTTTGGTATTACATCAAGAGAGAGTTTCCATGACATTCTCCACTTATTGCACGGTATTGCGGTAGTGTTGTTGTAAAGTTTAGGATCCCCGACGAACTGTGAAATGAAGTGGCGCAGATATTTTGGGAAAGTCTGAACCATGGGAATGCCAGCCGGAATATCCCATACGTCTATTCTTCTTTTGACCTCAATTTCACCCAATTCTCTTAGTAATACTGTGACATGAAGCCTGTATTGATCCGTACCGTCAATATCTGAATTGTGGTTCAGTAATTGACGAGCGAAGAGTGCAACCAAGGGAGTCCTGGCAAGCTCTAAAAATTTATTATCGTTATTAAAACCAACAAATATTCTGTGCTTACGCAGAATAATACATGCCATTACCACAGAAAATGTACTGGCGCAAGGATCCACAACCCAATCGCCAGGCTGCTTAAACTCCTCGATGAGCTCCATCATTCATTGTACTGATTTTTTCTCCGGTTGGAGCATTTCCCGTGGACCCAATTTTTAGTGTGTGACGGTAGGTAGTTTTTTTTCGCTGTTAGAGACTTTGAAAATTTTGTTCATTTCGTTACAAGTCCCCGGATGAACACTATGGATTGTCCCTGGACGTGTGAAGTTCATGTTTTACATTGCATATTTAAATACCATACCATTTTTCCAGAGATGCACTGCTTATTCAACTACAGAGAAATGAGACAATCTTTCTAACCTGAGATCCGAATTAATGTAACCTCTTTGATTTTTTAATGGAGTGGAATTCTTCCACTGTGAACACGGCTACTTCTAGTTCATCTTCGGCATAATCATCATCAGTGTCATCTGCTTCGTTTACCTTGACATATTTTCCAAATTATGGTGACTAGAAGAGGTCAACCCAACTTGAAAACTGCAATGTGGAGCAGAAAATGTGGGCATGACTCCCGTTGGACATAACCTCTCGACAGAAGGTCACGAAATATGCCATTTATTCATGATTGAATTGATCGTGATCTGAGTTTGCACGTTCTTGATCGAACCTCGTGTTGTACGGAGATTCAGTGAGAATTAGATCGGGCTTCTGTTTAATGTAATCACCATCGAGGTCCTGATGAACATCCAAAAGATCTTGGAACCGGCAGTCGTAGCAAGAAAATCATTTGTCTATTGATTTTCTCAACTCGTCCAAAACATGTTGTCCAGCTTGTAATAGGTTGTTGAAAGTTGCTCATTCAAGCTCATCTTCATCTTTCACGTTCGTTTCGTCCTCGGAATGATCTGACCGTGGTGGTGAAGGCACCTTTGGTTCAGTAATATTACCACTTCCTTTTAAAGTTTTCGGTATCCGTCCCAAATCTTTAAAGCTGGGAGGTCGTCCTCGATTTGCTGTAACTGCTGTTGATTTTGTCTCTAGTGTTACAGAAAGTCGAATTGTTGAAGGCGTTGATGATGGATTAGACTGTAATGTCCCAGTTGCATTGTCAGGCACTTAGATTACCGCCGATGTGTAAACCTCTGGAACGTCGATGTTTAATGCTGTTGACACGGATTCTCAGATGGTTGCAAAACATTGCAGGAGTTATGAAATGTATTCATTGCAGATGAATTGTTGCATGAACAGTGCTGTTTTCATATTGAAATCCGGATCGTACATCGAAATGTTGACGAGTATTTCTCGAAGTCTTGTAAAGAAATCTGCTATGATGTATCGGTAGGCCTAATCTTTTTGTTTGCTGCAGTTCCAAGCTATAGGGCATACCAAATCTTGTTCAATGACGTGTACCCAATCTTATGTGAAGGCATCGTGTTGAGTTAAAAGGGAGAAGCCATTAAGGCTGGACGAAATTGGTACGAAAGTTGATGTTGGATAGTCGTAGTACATATATGGAGAAAATATTGTACTAACCAGTATTATGTTCAATGATTTTGCAAGTCGATTCAAACATTTAAAAAGTGTTTGACAGACGAACCCAATCCTCGTACCGGTTAAATGTTTAATGGCCACCAATTTATTTGTTTTGTAGCCCGAAAGAAGATTCGATAGAAGAGCAACACTATGGAAGTACAGCATACACTAAAACGTTGATGACGTTGACATGTTGAATGAATTCTTTTTTGGACGTTTGGATGTTGATTGGATGATCATGTGAAAGAATGTTGGACCGACCAGGAAGCCTGTTGATGTCTTCATTCTGTCGAATAAGTTGTTGGATATTTCGAGTATTCGGCCATCTCGGCATGCGGACGTGAGTATAGAAAGGGCTGTACGAGTAATTTTACTGATCTACTGCGTCCCAATTTCTGCAAGAACCTTATCAACATCAGCTCCAGCCGACTTGAATACGGAGAAAGTCAACGTCTTCTTTCTTTTTTCGCTTTATCTTCAAATATTTTTATAATATGCTTGCTTGTTGCGTCATCACTGGACCGAACCCACTTCAGATATCCTTGAAGGTCTAAATTCTTGTAGTTGACCTTAACGTTGAATATGTTTCATTCGAAACTCTGTAAGAAAGCGAAGAGAAGGAATCCGGTGAATTCTGTTTCCGTTGACGATGATAAGTCAGAAGTTGCAGAGGACAGTTTTGTTGACGACAACTTGTTGAATAGGGATTAGGGACCGAAAATTGAAAACTGAATGGATGAAGATAAAAATTGTATCGACCAGTTTGCTTGAAGTAAAGTTGAACGAAGAAGGATATATTACGTAAGATCCCTGTTCAATGCTACTTCAAATGTTTGAACCAAAGACACGAAAAAAAGTCATATTCCAATATGCGTCAAATTAATTCTCAGTTATTGGAAAAGCAGGTGACGGAACTGGAAGTAATGATGGATGATCGAGCGTCGTCGTTGAGAAAGCAGGTGATGGAAGTGGAACAAATGGTGGATAATCGGGCGTCGTCGTTGGGGGTAGGCGGTCCTGTACAACCGCATAGAGGGATGTGAAAAAATAATGAAAAGATTATTATTATATCAAAAACTTATTAAAAAATACCAAAAATTTCCAGCTCCATATGGATTTGAAAATTGTGCAAAAAATTCATTATTTAATTTTTTGCATCAAAAAAAATAAATCTTTAGTTTTTTTACAAAAAACCCAACTCCATATGGAGTTGGGATTTTTGCAAATTTGTGTGACGGAGACAGACGTGAAAAAATAATATATAAATATTGAAATAGCTTACACCTGGAATTTTCGATACGCCGGCACCAGACACCCCATCCCACCTAGTAACCTAGTACATGGAACGGGGTGTGGTTGTTACTGGAACGGCATAGTATGCAGATATAATAACACCCATACGACTATACTGTAGTCAGAAAAAGCATACAATTATACGTTATCACAACAACCGGAAAATCGAAACGAGTTATATATATATATATATATATATAACGAGTCTAGTATATATTGTACGGCAATGTTATTCAATTTTCAAAGTTACTCAACACTCAAGTAATCCACTCTCATCTGTTCATAAACGCTTTTATCATCCTCATATTAATCAACCAAGCTAAATTTTTATCTTCATCCATCACAAAAAGCGACACAGAAAGAAATTCAATAAGAAATGGCTTCAAGCACAACCTGTCCATATATAGCACCGAAAAGGTTTATTAATGGTAGTCTCAGCGTGAACGGAGAAAAAGCGTTTCATCAAACCGTTCATCGAGCCGAGTTTGGAGAAAATAAATCTGTGAGGGGTATTGTTCCGTTCTTCACCGCTCATCTGTACTGTCAAATTCTTAACATACGAACACGTACAAGAAAAGTGGTGGAGGAGAATTGGAAGTGAAACAAGTTTTTTGTTGGTACTGCAGTTGTCAGAGGGGTTCAGGATGGTTCTGGAGAAACGGTTGTTGGGAAATGGAAAGGAGGATGTCATGATGAAAATTTGGATAGTATTATTGTGCAGGATGTGCAAATAGCCAAAGATTATTGAAACACCGCATAGCCTTATGTTTTGACCAATCCGGGGCATAAAAATCCAAAGGTTCTGGATGACATTCTTGAAAACATTACAATCTACGCATGGGACAGTCAGTCCATGAAAGTATTTGAGATTAAAGGACACAGTGCTGACGATGATGAAGAAGACAGTCCTTTGACGCTGAAGAACTTTCATGTCAAGAATTACCACAAGATAGAAATTTGGGTCAGAGTGAATCAGGTGAGAACTGTGAAGAATCCACTACGGGACGTGAGTAATGATCATCGTGATGAGTTCGTGAGAATGTTTCAAGATGAGCAATATCAGGTTGGATTTGGAATGATTTCGGTCAAATTTGAGAAAGAAGATATCAGCCGTGGTCGATATAAAAATATATCGGAATTATGCGATATAGTCGAGGGGAGGCCAGATTTGAAGAACCGTAAATATGTCGTTGTGGTCGACGGTCGCCATCTTTTGGCAGCACTCCAAATACTAAGCAATAGGATGGATGCAGCAGTGAACTGGACGAATGGTCACATCCGAGTGGATCTGTTGGTAAAGAAAGATAGTCAAGTCATGATCTGTTGGGAGGTTATCGTTCTAAGTCGAACGAGAAATTTATCTTCATCAAGAACAAAAAAAAACTCGTCATTTATCGACCTGATGAGCAGCGTAATTAGATATGCTGATGCGTTCAGTAACGAGTACGAGCCTTCCTTTGAAGATGCTCGGGTAAAGGATATTGCGCAGGAAATGGAAAGGACAAATTTTTCTGGACATGAAAACTACATAGACGTATGAACATTATGCACGCGTTGCAAAAATTTTGCGCAGGTTTAAGTGTGTAATGACCCTAATCAAGACAATCAAACAGTTTGCTGGCGGCCAAGCATCTGGAAAGAGTTGTGTTACGTACTTGGACAGTCGATTTCTCACACACGGAACAGAGGAGGATATAGTGCTGCTTTTGGATGATGTCGAAGATTACTTCGAAAACCACAGTAAAGGTATGTTTGACGCAAATATGTTCTACTGTGTTGGTAATGCGTTTCTAGAAGCAATGCATAAGTTGCTTGACCAAATAAATGTTGGGGGATGTCACCTGGAAGAAGATAAAATTCCAAAAAATATGAAGGAACTGATGGAAGTGGTAATTACGGAAACAAAATCAAGAATGCAATTTATCCACAGCATATTTTGCAGTCACCCCAAGCTATTCGAGTATTCCCAAGGGAACAAGTCCGCAAAATTGGTGACTCATGAGGCCTAAGGACATGACAGACTTTTGAAGAAAATATGGAGTTAATTTTTCAGAGAAGAAAAGGAAAATGTAAAAGGTAAGGAAGCAAAATGACAACAATGTTTCTGGAATGGGGCTGTATGGAGGACGTGGAATCACAACAAGAAGCAGGGAGAGGAAGAAAAGGGAACCAATTGTTATCGACAGTGATGATGACAGCGAACCACCTGCGAAATCCGCATCGAAGAAGAATTCAACAGAACCGCAAACAAAAAAGATTGGAAAGAAGACTATATTGGAAGAACTCACCGAGAAAAGTCAAAAACGCAACGGGTGACAGGGGGAAATATGTATAAACAAAAAAGGAAAACAATTGGTCTGATTCCATTCATGCTCGAAAAAGCAGGAGGGTATCGCGGCATTTGAAAACATCCCGCCTCAGTCTATACACCCAGCTGGATGTTGCCTTCGGAATCGGATTATTTTTGCACGTTGTAGAGATGTCGTGACAATAGAGGAAATTTTGCTGCATCTAAGACACCACCTTCCACATGGATTGGATAATATTGAAAATGCGGAGAAGACTATTAAAGCCAACAGGACATCTGTAGCTTCGTTAAGGGGTCCAAGTTCTTCTACGAGGAGTGAATGGAGAGTAATTAAAGATATGAAGACATTGTTTAGATCGGCGTTAATACCAGAATATCATCGTGCTCATATATCTTTCAATTATAATCAGATATTGGAACTCAGAGATTTGGCATAGACCTGGGATGCATACAAGCAAATAAAATTTATGGAATTTCCTTCCAATTATCGGGACGGTAATATATGGATACAGGCGGCGAAAGATGAAAACTCGGATTACGGAATAGCATTTTTTTCCAGGAAAAACAACAGTTGGACAGTGATGGGTATTTCATTCTGGATGGTATCTCGGATCCATTCAATCTTGAAGCAGAGTCGAGGGAGGCCTATGTGACTGTGTTTAACGAAGAAAGTTTATTTCCGACACAAACATTTGCAGAATTATTCAATGAGATTGAGACATGATTTCCAGGAGAAGAATCGTTGATCAGTAAATCGAATAGGGATAATTGGAGTCTGATAATAAACACCGAAGAGTCCGGACAAGATGGAAAAGATAGAAAAAAAGGGGTTGAGCGTTACTCCAGTACAAGAAAATTATTGGAGAATATATTCGAACCTCATCGAGACAACGTTTGGCTGGCTGAAAGGAGCGCAGAACTGGACTTATGGATTGGTTGCATGTGCGCTCCGCTGGATGTAGATAAGTAATGTACGTGGAGGAATGAAATCCATAATGGAGTGGAAGTTTCCTTCTTACGGGGAAGGGATGTTCACCGCAACACGGCCATAATGATTTCTACGTGAGAGAGACCGGATCCCTTGGATATTTCATGATTGAAACAGCTACCGAACAGATCTCTCTATGGATAGCACCAGGATCCCGCCTAAATTTCCATATAAGCGATAATGAGAAAGAAAGAATTGAGATTTGTTTGGAAATGGAACTAATTGAAATTCCGCCTCAACTTATGTTTATTGGGAATGGAAATTTGCAACACGCTGGAGAAGGATGGAACGGTACACACTGCCTTAGATATAATATGTATGTAATCCCTGAGGGAAGTAACGCGAGAAAGGCAATTTCATATGCATATGGTCGGTCGTTCAGACGAAGAGGTGACTTCAATCGTTCAAACATATTGCAACATTCAAGTAGTCCATCTCAACATGGATAGAGCGACGATGACAATGAAAATCCCGATGAGATAAACAATGATCACGATGTTGAATTGAAATATTTGGGCGTGGGAGCGGCTGATGATCCACAGTTTGGTTGAGTTCTCCGTCTAGGAGAATTCAATTTTGCTTATCTCTTCTTATAAACAATCCTTGACCTTAAAAGTGAAATAAAATATGTAGTGACTACTTCTTCTACCACTTCTTTTCTTTGAATAGTATGCACATCCATGTATTTTAAATGTCTCCAGGCTGTCTAACTAAATACTTCCGTATTGGCCGTGATCATCGAAACAAATTTCATATATTTTGAAAAAAACTCCAAACACGGTTTGGAGATGTAGCACATAACACATATGTGTTTTCCGATTATTATACATATGTTAAACATGTTGAATTAATGTTTACTTTTTTGCTGCTGAAGATACCAACTCCATGTGGAGTTGGGATTTTTGCAAAAAATTTAATATTTAATTTTTTCAAAAATCCACAACTCCACATAGAGTTGGTATCTCCGAAACTAATATTCCTAATATTCTAAAATACGAATATACTTGCACGTACACCTCACTCCAGTCTGTAATGAAAATAGACTCTTCTTATGTTTATATCACGCCTAATTCGTGCTCGTACAACATATACGACGAGCACCATAAAACTGTCATCACATGTGTTTTCGTTGTATACTTCAACGGATGTTCATGACAATAATGGTAAAAACATTTCGTATGTAAAACCCGGTAGTTCACCTATTCCACAGACGTAATGATGCATTGAAAACCACATTCAACATTATGCAAATACGACAAGAAACGCCGTTTAGAACATCATGCATATGGTGTGCAACAATTACAACTTCACACAATTCTTGACGAAGAATATGACATACTTCAGGATGTCTCGGAATGGCATGAACCGCACATACCGTCAAAAACAAATGAGGAACCAGTATGAAATTTTAAAGAGAATACAACACAATGTCCCATTGAAGACAGTGAGGTGAAAATTGCGGCAATGCATTTGTTACGCTTATCGGATGAAATTAGTTCGAATGCTGTACAGACAGCTATTAAATTGATTCAAAAGACACATTAAAAACACACGTAGTTCGTAAACCCATAACTGATTGGAGAGGATGCATGGAAATCGTCGATGGCTCGATTGGTCAGAGTTTAATCCATGACGGATTTCAAAAAAATGAGGTACTCTTATAAAACGGCGTTGGACGATAAGAGGTAGTATTTCTTGTACAGAAAAGACATCATTGAAGTTTTACGTGGCCAAATAAAATTAGGGAATGATATTGAGGTCATGTTTAGACCTTGATTCAAAGAACGCAATCGTGACTTCGTTACCCATCCCACCCAGTACGAATTATTCGCAAAGTTATACATGTCCATAAGATTCCAGATTATGACTAGTGAAAATTGTACAATTCAATGGAATCAAATAAGGGACACAATGCCGAAGTCAGTCATAGGACTGTTGCAGATATATACAGGTACATTAGCGATAACGTTGATGTCAGATTCGTTGCTAGGATATACAATACATGTCACGTTTATCAACGTCTCTGTGAAGTTAAGAATTTTCCTCATAGACCACGGATATAATTTGGTTGGTTTTCTTCCAGTTGGATTGAAAGGGTCCCATTTAAACCACGACGATAATAATTACAGCACCAATAACCATGAAGAGTGTGACGACCATATCGTCATTGACGACCACGTACAACTGACTTCTTCTTCAAGGGGAAGAGATGATAAAATGATTTCTTTACATAAAGCAATGGATATGGTCCTTGATCTATCAATAGAAATGCCACTAGCCGGCTTCTCACTGTGCACACGTAAAAAGATAACATGGAATATCTTCCCTGTCATAGTTTCATACTGTTCTGATATACCAGAAAGGAAAGACGATTAAGGTGTTTTACATAACTTCACTTGGACACATCCCTGTGTAAGATTTTTAGGAACATCTACAGATTTTAAGACTGTTGTTACAGCTGCTCCAAGACATGTCGACACCATAAGATGTAGAAGGAGTGACATTACGGAAATACTGAAATCAGAAACAACAATGTCATATGCAGCACGTAAAAAAATTCTCGTAGAAGAAGAGCAACAATTACGAGAATATATGTCAATAGCTCAATGGGTCCTCTTTTGGGAATCTGTGAGAATACATATCCACAGCTAGTTTTTCCCGGTATTTTCTCAATGTTCACGTATGAACCATTGAAAAAACTTCATTTAGGAACCTTAAAGGCAATCAAAACATGTTTTATGGCATATCTCTCCAGCTCCGACGTATTCATGAACTGATTGGAAAAGAAGAAGCACGGTAAACCATTGAGATAATGTTGCACACATTTTTTACTCACTTGTAACTCACTTCTAGCTGCAATAGAAAATCTGTTCGCTGCACCGGTTTTCTATGTTGAATTTTCAACAAAGGAGAAGTCACAGAAACTGAATGGGTTCTTTTAAACAACTCGATACGAGGAATGTTAGAAGGTAAGGATTTTAATTGTTTGGATATGGATTTCCCTTTCGTGGCAGCATATATCGACAGAGTTACTGGTTACAAAGAACAATCACATCTTACTGATATGTACACAATATACACAACTTTAATGCACGATATTCTATACTTCAATACATTGCTCGGTTAGTCGAAGGAAAGGATTGCGGATATTTCTGACAGAATGACGCTTCTCAACTCAAAGTGCTTACACACTTTTGAAAAGCACTGCGAACATGGAATCCATACATTGAAATTTCATTTACAAGATCACGTCGTTGAAAACCTATCGGAGTTCGGGAGTTTAAATATATTAGATACGTCTCCATACGAGCACTTCAATACATTCTTCAAGAAATCTTACAGGTCTACTTCGAAAAGAATTGCAACTCGGATGGATGAAATCGTTCAAAACATGATACCTACTATTTCTGCATTACGACAAAGTTCACATCATGCAGCATTCATAAAACGCGGATTAAATATCATAAATTGATGATGTATTAATACCAAATAATCAACCGGATCCGAAACAGTAACAACACATAGTCAATAGCCATCTACATATTTGGTACGCGACGGCGTTTCTGTTACATTGGTTCAGATTGATGCTATAAGAAAGACATCTGATTTTTGTAATGAAGGATCAGAAAACAGTCTTATTCCTATATTGAAAACGCTATCCCGTACCAGTCTAACTGTTTTCACAGAACTCATTAGGATCTATTTACAAGATAATGATATCTTTTTAACATACCCAGAAATCGGTGGTACTTTCCTGAAGTCCGGCTACATCATCGGTGGCCACCTACCTACATTGAAGCAGTATAACCATGCTAAAAATGCTGTCAATTACAGTCCTCCTCCGCAACACCTCCGGAAAACACAAAGTATTTTTGCAACCACACAATTCGGCCCGAATAAGAAGAAATGAAACAGTTTCGTCCATATTAAAGGAGGTGAGGAAAATAGTCCTGTTTAATATATAGCAAAAGTCCTCCTCCAATTTCGTATGAATCTTTTGACTAATATGGACGAGAAAGAAATGGCTTTTGTATAATATATGGAATTCACTCCGCCAATTGACAATGTAGATAAAATTCTTAACTGTCTATGCTTGCGTTGGTATGCATCAGATTAAATCGACTACACCCAGCCTGGCGCTGAGAATGCATCGGTTGACAATATTTTCGAGACAGGAGTGTGGTATGGTATCATAGATTTCAACACAATATGTTCATCTGTACATGTTTTGCGGTCACATTTCGGAATTAATTCTTTTACTGAACAGTTTCCATTGCCACGGAAATGGTTTTACATTAATCAATTCTACAGGGGAAGGGATTCATTGAAATTGGTAAAAAGGAATATTGCCGAAGATGACGACCCCACATAACATGTCGCCGTGCGTATGCTTCAATTATCATTACAAGGCCTGTGCTTCTTCATTTACTTCTATGCTTCAGTTCTCTTCTATGCTTCCGTCACTGTCAAATAATGTACTTCTAACATGTCCTTCAACAAATTCCTTCTCAAGCTTTTCCACACTCCTCCAATCACTCGCTATTTCGGCTATATAACAGTCATTAATAATTCCACACTGTAAAAAAATGTATTTACAAAACCATTCAGCTTGTACGACAATGAAATGTTTCCTCGTGCTTGTATTTGTAACTATTATTGTGGCTCCACGTTCCATTTCTCTAAAACTTTTTTCTTCTTCCCCCAATTCGCATTCCAGAACTTCAACTTCATCGGGTTCCCATGCTTCTAATACTTTTCTTCTTTTGACAACCAATAGTTCAGTTGCAAGTTTTACATACAAACAAAACATTTCGTTAAATTCTTTCTGACGTCCACCACCGCGGTACTCTTTCACAATCAGAAGGTTAACACAGCTGTTTATCCATACATCTAATCGAGGAATACTCATTATAGTTCCTTCTCCGGTGTCCCCTTGCACGGCCTCAGGTATATATCCAATGAAATCATGGAACACTGCAGGACCGATTTCATTCGTTAACTAATTCAATTTTTACTCATCGCCCCCTCTTAATCACCTAAACTTTCATGCTGATTTCCCCTGTACTGTACTTGTATATCACAAATATCCGCGGTCCGCCACCAAGACATATCCAAAACACCAAATCTATTCGTTTTCAATAATTTACTTTTAGCAGTAGCTATTTCCTTTTCCCTTTTTTTCGTTGCTCCAAGTTCTTTCAAATTGAATCGAGACAGTAGTGAACCATAACCAAGTACTTCAAAAAATCTGTCCTTTTCAGCTCTTTTCCTTCCACTACAGAAGTCCTACAGTAACTGTCTAAGACGCCCCTATAATGTACCAACTTTACAAAACGGATCAACAACGGCATTTCTCGATTCTTCCGACGAATATATTTGTAAGCTTTCCCCTGTTCACAATTCCTTTCTAAGTAACGAACATATAATGTCTCTCTCGGGATTTATGGAGGGGAAATATACATTGTTACCGCTACAAATAAAAGTGTATGTTGTTGGTACTATGATGATTCCGTCTAACACTTTAATTCAATTCTCAGTTACAATTTCACCTCGGTTAGTCCAGTTCCTTACATCGTCATCACAACACGGATCTAATTAACAGGTTTGCTTACTTCCCTACTTCAGCATTCTCTGGTCAACTGTCAGTCCAATCCCCAAATAGTTCGTAAGTACTTGTTTTATTATCCGGTCAACATACTTTGCACGAATCTTGTTGTTTTTCGACATCTTTTTCAGAAGACACTGATTTAATAACTGTAAACTTTGTACCATTCCTCTCATTTCAGTATTTTTTTAACTAAGTCCGATCACTTCTGATTCAAGAGCCTTGATTGATACCTCTTCACTCAACGCTTCTCATCCTTTTTCATTCTTTGAAACCTTGTACGCATTCATCAAAACTGTTAGTCCTGAATTCTCGGCCGTTAATCGCCGAACCTCTTCCTGCAGCTTCCGAAACTCTTCCATATTTACTTCCATTTATACACTTCCAACGTTGTTGATGGAACTATCAACTTTCTTACTGCTGCCATAATTTTGTGCACCACTTCCAACCTCATCATTTCCAAGTCGTGATTCGTCGTTTTCGGTGGTATATGTGTTCTATACATCAATATTTAATGAAAATTCGTTTGTCTCAGTTTTTCTCTGTCTTCCAATAATACCTCTCTCACTTCCACGACTGTCACGGAGCCTACCTCTTCCACGTCCACGAGGTGCCACTCGCCGTTCTCTTGACAAGTTTGAATTTTGTTGACATAATAATTCATCCCAACCATCACTGCCTGGTGTGCAGATTCTTGCCACCTTTGATGTTGTTTACACATATCTCAATGTTGAACTCGTTTGCCTTTGGGAAATTTATCTCACTATCCCTCTGTTCGTCAATGATGTTTTTTGTTTTGGAAATGATGCACAAGCACTGGACTGTCAAAGTTCTTTCTTACTGTAGTATTCATACAAGTCCACACTAACGCTTCAAACAGTATCATACCTCCTATCGTAACAGTCACATGATGTAACGGTTACCATTGTAATTCTCTACAACAGTTCATCTTTTCATATTTTTCTAAACCTTCCAACTCCACATAGAGTTACACCTATTCTGAACCTATGTGGACAACCTAACTCTCGCTTGCTTAAACTCCACTCCTTTTTCATACTGAACACTGTGGTGGAAAATATAAAACATAGATTTTGTCATTACAGGATAACTGCACAGGTCAGTTTTCTGCATTGTTCACTATTTCTTTTTATATATAAAGAAATTTTTTGATTTTAGGCGGTTTCTTACCGGTGCGGTAATCTACCGGGCCCGTCTCTAGCAGTTCCTTTCGTACATTATTTCCCGTTTCATTCGTCACGACTTGCCTCGCGAATGTCATTGAGACATTACAAAAAAATAACTGGAAAAGCAATATATATATATATATATATATATTTCTATTGATTATTTCCGCGTACATCCATACATCATCCTCCAACCCTTCTCAAACTCTGTGTGATAATCGTTATCCAACGTTGGTTACGGATGGAATCCACAAATGATTATGAGATAGGGAATATAAAGAACTAAAATATCTTTCCGTTCGCAATCAAATCACATTGCCGTCCCATCTGTTGGAATCTAGTTTTTCTTCAAGTAATCAGAGTCCTCCAGAAAGAAATGGTCAGAGTTCTTCCAGGTAATGATATTTATTACAACAGTCTTCACAAATGAAAAATTAATCGTAATTAATTTGTCCCAATCTCCCTTACCGCTTACAAAATATTCTCTTGACCACACGGTTCATTGCGTCCGTAATATTTTGAACTTTGACCTATTGTCCATTAAAAATTAAAATCTTAGTATAATCAATGTGTGTCATTTCAATAAATTTAGTCTTACCATTACTATTACAAATTTCCATTTAAATCAACAATTACTTGCTTAGATAAACAGGCATTTTCATTTCAAGTACGCATCGACATTGTGACTTATGTTTTAAAAGAATTGAGTTAATTATGTTCAAGATACAATAAGAAATAAAATGGAACAAACGAAAACGAAAATAAACACTTACAATTTTCCAGATTTCCATACTACAATCCGAAATTATTCCATTGCACACTTCAGTTTCATTGACGAAATTTGCTCACTATGTCATTCATAATCTTATACTCATCAAGAGATGGAACTTGCTTTGAGAATAATCTTGAATCAAACTCAGGGTCACAAAATATCTTAATAACTTCTTCGACGTCCTTTCTCTTCACATGAGTTTCCAGGATTCTTCGCAATCCAGCCAATGATTTTTTCAGCACTCCAGATTTACTTTTTTCCATTTACTGTCCAACTTTAATTGAGGACAGATCATAACCATTACTGTTATCACCACTGCCAGCCGCCTGTTACCGACCATTTTTTCTGCGATTCGATAAATCTATGACGATTCAAAATTGTTATGTTGCTTTTTCCTTATAAAAACAGCTCGGTCAGAATAGAAGAAATTTCATTCAGTTCTGCCTACTATAGAAGGTATGGCTTTTTTCAATTATAAATATAGGTCTCAAAAAATATTTCGTAAACACGTAAAATATTTCATGTGCACCTTCAGACATTGAAATATTTCTATTTTCAGCATCCCATGCTGCAGTAAAACGATTCCCTGTACTTCCGGCCATACTAATTAATGGTTCTCCCAACATTTATCATCGTCCCGGTCTACCTCCGTGGTCATCGTCACGTCACAGAACATTTTGCCGATACAGTTCACATTTTTAAATTTAGATTAAAATCTATTTCCTAATTTGGGTTTAATTTCTATTTCCTGTACTGTGCCTTCTGACATTTCATCATGTTCTTTTTGGCACATTTCGAACACATTTATACTAAATTAAAATTTTAAATTTTAAACAATGACTATGCCACCAAAAGGTCCTTTTCGTGCCATTTCCTCATATCAAATTTTACATAAATTATTGTATTTTGTGCCAATTTGAAGAAATTCTCTTAAATTTTGTGAAACAGTCACATTCCCTTCCTCCGACACAGTCTGTTCGACCATTTCTATCAACACCTTACCAACGAACGATCATTGGCGCCGAAAAATGACATTTCGGTCTTCGTCAGTGCTCCACAACAATTCAGACCGGCCATGTTCCATCGCGACAAGAACAATGCGAT
>JAULBU010023255.1:0-18549 GCA_032358235.1 Odonthalia washingtoniensis
CCGGTACTACCGGTGGTTTGTATAACGGGTGGGATTTTTCCCAATGTGTACATGGTTGGGTCCTTGCCTGAGTATAAACTGCAAATTGAGGCAGCGTGAAGTCGTTTCTACTTCGGTATTGGGTTGGTCAATTTCGAGTTGTTTCTTTCGTTACTTTTTGTCATTCAGCTGAGGTCACAGACTAAATAAATATCATCGAAAGTGTGCTACCGGGCTGTCTTTAACACGCGTGTATAACATGATTAATTAGAGTAAAGTTAGTGCAATAGTATAATTGTATCTTTCGGTAAATATTATCCTCGTAGTGTATGTATGCAAATGTCTAGCCTGTTCTATTGTACACGTATCATATATTAGCATCCTTTCTGATGGTGCTGTAGTGGTTTCTGCTCCACCTATTTTTCTCTATATACCCTCCCAATTTGGGAGGATATATAGAGAAAAATGCTTGAAGCCTTCTTTCTTTTGCCCTTTTCGTTTTAGTTCGTTCTTTCATTGATCTCAAACATGTAAATTATCAACAAAAATAAAAAGAGTGGCAGACAGCAGCAAAGGGGGAGTGGAAGGAGAGAGCAGAGAGGAATGAAATACACCAATGAGGTAGAGGAGTGGATGTAACCGAATAAGCGAGATAAAAATATCCTCAACAGGAGAATTTCTGCCTGTATCCGGACTCCGGACGGGTATTTTGTGCGGTATCGATCTTTTCTAGGTGATTCTTGTATTCGTTTTCACTGTTGAAAAATTATATATATTTTTAATTTGAAAAGGGAAAACTTTTAAGGCAGGCAAATATTAAAATTGACTTTCTGTTAGATTTGATTTTTGATTTGATGTTGACTACGTTTATATGGATGAAACTTTAGGAACCGATAGCGAGGGAGATCCCGGAAAAGGATGTAACACGATACGTGCGTTATTAGTATGGCCGCTGCCACGTGGGTGAGAGGACACCGTACGACAGCCTTAACAGTAGAGCCACAATGGACCGCGGATCGACGTTAGAATTCTGCATGCCTTTCTCTTTCAAAAATACCCCAGTCATAAAAGCTCGCGGTAGGACTGTCCAGTTTGTGGTCAAAAAGCAGGAGACCGAGATTGTGACGGTCAATTAATGAACTTGCGATCACATTCCACACGAGCAAGGAACTGGCCGATGCGTTACTTACAAAGGAGGCGGGGGTGGCGAAAGGGAAGACGCTCGCCGAGGCGGGCATCGACACCAACATGTGTAAAGTTCAAAAAAGAAGTGCAAGGCGAAGTGCCCGTAGTTATCTCGAAGTTGACCATTTCGGTGCACTTCAGCATCTTACACTTCGTTTCTAGGCACTCAACTTCGGACATTATCGAAGTGCAGCAACATTTGTGCCTACTTTCGAAAATGACCACAGTACGAACTTTGAATCTTGCTCAAAAAGTCGAAGCATTTTTGTAAAAAGTTGAACCGAATTTACATTGAGACGAAACTTTGAAAACTTTTCCAAGTGGGTCGAAGTGGAAAATATTATGAAAAATGGAAATTAGAAAAATAATAAATAATTCCGAAAAAAATTAGGCAACTTTTATTTTTCAAAGTAAGGAGTAAATGGCAACGTGTATGTTTCCTTTCTGAAGGAATCAAAGTACAGTTTTTGAAATGAATTGCACTGTGCAATCTATTTACAGTACACAACTAAAAGTGAAATTATTGCTACCACCTATTACAATGAATACTACAGATTTTGTTATCAACAACAGAACCGTTGCACATTGTTAGACTGTGTGTAACAAGAGATAACGCTTCAATATTACTGATCCAAGCCAAAAATGAGGAAGGTTGTTGGGACGAGATGGACCAAGCGAAGAAAATCAACAGATGCATGTAAATATTTGCGAAATGGAGACATCGAAATAGTGATGATCGTCCGAAAGATTTCGGAAGTGTAGAAAAAGAAGTCGGGAAAGAAGAAACTAATTTGCGTTAATTTTTCAAATATGAGGAACATAAAGTTGCGTGTCGTGAAAGAGGTTTTATATAACATATAAAGAATCGTAAGTCCTATTGAAACTGAGGTAGCCAAAACTAATGAACGAGTTGGGTTGAATGACGAGGAAGTAATAAGGAATGTCCCGCACCCTCTAAGTAGTCGTTGTTGTAAATATATAAACCTCAAATCACCGGAGAAGGAAGGGAAGATCTTCCAGACAGGATATCAAAAGATGTGGAAAGGATAATTGAAGAAAATTTTGCAGGAGATGGTGACGTATCAAGTGAAGAAGGAATTCAACCTGTGATTTCATTACCATATGCGGGGTCTCGTGAAATGGACCGTAATTCTTCAAGATCGGTACGACATGATGAATCTATAGTAATAACAAGCCGCAGAGGAGAACAAAAAGATATTCGTGTACCTCTGACAGGCAGTATGGAAGGGAATGAGGGAGGAATAAAACATACTAGAGTTGTGGACAATGGAGAATAACCGTTGAGCGGGGTTTATTAAATATAAGAGTTGGTGCAGTAACTAGGGTTGATGTGGACGAGTTAAATGGAATAAAGAAAGCAATACGTATGCATAGTCGTGTTCAACATGAGATTCTTGATACTGTTAGTATTTGGAAGGATAAATGTAAAGAGATAGGTGAAGAGATAGAGAAGCTAGAACCGGAAAAGTAGCACACAGTCGCATCCCGGATAGTAGAAGGGTGTTGTAAGGAAGTGGCGGCAAAAGGGGGAAAGTATCGAAGAAGGAAAATGCATCAAAGGAGAAGTTTATTGGGGAAATGTCTGATAAAAATGTTTCTATGGATTTAGATCGAGCTATGTGCAGAGCACACGAAAATATGTCTGTTTATGCACGTCTCTTTACAGACAAATGCTGTTTATCACCCTGCTCTGATATGACTAGTACTATTCCCTGGAATCAGAGCTTTAATGACGTCAAAATCGAACTGCAGCATGACTGGAGGGGACGTGTTGTTGTTAGTATTGGAAAACACTATGGTCTTAACTATTTATCAAATGATCAATTTATTCATCCGTGTGGAGCTATTTTCACGGATGGAACTTGTAACTCCGAAAGGTGAGTGGCATCTGTTGCATCTGTCGGTACCCATTTGCCCGATGGAAACATCAAGAGAACATAATCTTGACAGGAATTAAATGTACACATGCAATATTGAAAGCGTTTGAAACTTTATTGGACAAGCTGTGTTGATAGAGATGAGAAAGGGTTGAAGAAAATCAGAGTATAATCATTCTGTTGAAAAGGAATTTTTTAATACACTCATCAAAAGTTCTGCAATGTTATCACGTTTCCGAAAGTCATGTGCTCAACTTTTATGTGCTCATAAACGTGCAGAGAAAGTTACGTTTTTCAAACTTGGGATATATAAGTATTTCCCCATTAAGACCAACACTTTCTAAAGTGGAATGGGAAGAAAAAGTTCGTGCGGAAAGAGTTGAGGCATATGATAAAATTTTCAAGTTAGACGATTTTTGGAAAAGGGATACAACGTATTAGAGACTTGCCAAGTTTAATTATATATGTGTCGAATGCAACCGTCTTAGCCAAGTCTCTTCACACAATGAACGCGAGTCTATTTCAGGGTCAGGGTTCGGTAGTCTGTTAGGTGTCTTCGATTCCGTGGGTCTGGTGGTTCTTTATTAAGTTCGCTTTCGTGAGTCGTTCTTCGTATTTGTGGAAGTGCGGTTAGTGATTCAGTACCCTGTGACAATTAAGTCAATTCGCGGCTTTGTATCTGTGATTACGCGAGGCAGCCTCACCAACTCTGGCTCGGCTGTCGATAGAGCTCGAGCGCGGAAATGAAGCTCAGGGTCCCCTGTTGCTCCAAGCGCTGATTGTTTGTCAGCCCGTGCATCGTTTGGTTAGATCTCTCCTCCCGTTTCCTAGTCGATCTTTCCATGACTTAGCCGCGCCGTTTTGGTTTGTTGTCCGTTTGTTCAATAATTTCTATCTTTCTTTATTCTTTTCCTTGTCCTTTGTCAAGCTCGGTATGTATAGCAAATTGAGGTTGAATCTGAGACACTTGTGTAAAATACTGCAATTAGTGTGTGCTAATTGGTGATTATTCTAATTCGAATAATTTGGTCTAATTCTTGCAATAAAATGAACGTGTTGAAGTACACGTTTTGGCGATACAGTTGTGAGGGAAGTGCGGATATTCTCTTGGTGGGAATGAGAGTTTTTCAACCATACATTACAGCACGCGGGGTTTTGCACACGTGTTTCTGTAACTTAATGAGCTAAATTCAGTAGTTTTGCATTACTTGTCGTATTACACTCTTGCCCTTATATGTCTTTTTCTTTGGATTCCCTGTTTTAGCATTTCTTTTGTATTTACCCTCATCTGCTTTTACACGCTCCTTCATCCCTGGTATTATCACCTTCTTCTTTCTTCGTACTTTCCATCCCGTCGGGAAAGACATGGGTTTTTTGCTCCATTAATCATGTGACGAGACCTGCATCTTTCTTACCTTCCTTGGTAATACTTCTTGTAATTTCCCCTATTTCTTCGCATCTTTACAGCACGCTAACATTCATCGTTATCATCTTTCTTTGTTGGCTCATCATCATCATCATTACATCTTCATCGATATCCTCTTTCATCTTCATTACATCTTCATCGTTATTATCTTTCATCGTCATTCATCATCACTACTATCCTCTTTCATCACCATTTATCATTATTATTATCATCATCCATCATCATCCATCGTCATTATTATCATCTTTCATCATCTTTCATCTTCATTACAGCTTCATCGTTATTCTCTTTCATCATAGTTACATCTTCATCTTTACCATGTTTCATCATGTTTCATCATGTTTCATCATGTTTCATCATCAATATATCATGTTTCATCACGTTTCATCATCATTAGATCTTCATCGTCTTTCTCGTCTCTCGTGCAAATGTCGCACGAATCGCTACGTTCGATGTTGTTTACATCGACTTTATATGCGGAAGGAATTGTTTATGTTGAAGATAGGGAGATGGATGGAATTGACATGTTATTCAATAATGAACCCAGTAGATTAGCTGTTGACGCTTTCCGCGAATTTGACTTGGGTTGTTATGGAGACGTATCGATATCTTGTCTTATACGTCCAGATGCAGTAATAACAGCATTGATTGACTGCTTCGAGAGTGATTATGAAATTAATGGGGGTGAAAATAGCGTTGGTCATAAGAGGCATTCTTAACGGAGCAGAACAACAGTTTAAGAAGATGACCAGCAAGAAATATCTGAAGTGGAGGTCGGAAACGAGCCTCAATTTGGTACTGGATTTGAAGAACATATAGTTACATGTCTCCACGAAAGTGGTAGCAAAACTTCGTTGGAAAAACAGGTTGTGACAAAAGGAAGTAGTATTCCAAACAGTACATTGAGATCGGAACGCCTTCTTCATGTCATTTCAACTGAAAATGTTCTACGATATATTCTTAAATTGTTCAAAGGCGGTGGTGATCGTATAGGTACCGCCGACAATGAGTGGGAATTGGAGTTAGGTGATTTTGGAAACATACTAGAAATACTGGGAAATCTGAATCAGAAGTACAAAATTTCCTTCGAATATCTGAGAACCGGACGTGTATATATCTCTCTAACTGCATAATCATTCCGCGAAATGATATGCTGTTGGTATGGAACTGTTTATGATGCATATATCCTGTCTAGTGCATGTGGTCACGGTGACATGAAAGATTTTAATGGAAACGAGGAATTTGAAGTAGTTCATGACAGTGACGTTGATGTAAACAGTGAAATTGAAAGGAAGTATGGTGGAAGCTGACCGTTATAAATCAGGGTAGAAATATGATGCTGATGATGTGTAAAGTGGTATGAGTGCATAAAAGGGGATGGTGCGGTCTATATTATTCACTCTGAGTGCATTTGTTTAATTCAATAAACTGTTTGGAACGATTTACCAGTTTTGCAACTTGCTAATGTAATGTAAGTTAGCCTCATCAAACTATGACGGGATTACCTCAGAACTAGTATCAATGGAACGTGTCTACATCATGAGCGTAAATAAAAAATATGTCAACGTAAGTTCTTTTCACGTTGAGAACGTGTACGGTATGTAGATGTACGCACCATATTATGTATAGTGGCAGATAATGTTTGGTAGAGACTGTTTTAGCAGATTGCGTTCTTTCAATACGTCTTGAATTGTGGAATTTCTTTCTTTTCTTAATTTTATTCTTTAGAATGATCGAAGGAGGTCGACTTCGTAATTGAACGTGACTTGTTGTGCGATTTGAAGAATTTGTGATGTTGTGTTTCTCCATGTGGGATTTTGATAGCTCTGACACTGATGCGGGGATAGACGGAGACCAGACCCAACTGGCATTAGATATATGCACCCCATGTCTTGATTTAATAGAAACGAACGGAATTGAATACAGTAGATTCCAAGGCACCTTGAATGATTTGCACTCTCCATTTCTGTTGATTGCATGTGATGCCGGTTTAATGCCTGCTTGAAAAGTTACAGGCGGAAAGAGCAGTTCTCTATTGTTTGACGTGAATAATTTTACCCCTTTGTAAAGTAAATTATGTTATTATGTGCGGTGTGTGGGGAGTTTTCAAAGATCGATTGACCGAAATGACCATACCAATGACGGAGGAAGGTTTTACTGACAGCGGAATTCCGTTAAAAACATGAAATCTGTAAACAAATTTCTTTGTTTGTTGAGCTCTATCGCATGTTTAGAACAGGTGCACTGTATGCGTGTATTGAAATAAAGGAATTAATTTTTTCCTCAAATGTGTGTTCAGCAGAAGCAAAATGAAATTTTGTAAAAGTTCCAGTAACTGCAATTTTGTTGTATATTTTTAATTATTTAGGAGCCAATTTTGGATTAGGAGCGGGAACGACGAACAGTGCATTGTTTGGGGTGACGTCCAAAAATTAATTTATAATTTTGTATTCTCCTTTATAACCCGTAAAACAGTCCACCTTTTGATGCCGACGCCCTTGAATGATTTAATTTTTCGAAAAAGTTCCCACTATTTGGAACTGTACTGGAAACTGAGAATGAAACTCAGCTTTTGAAACTTCGGGAAAAATCAGCACTTTGTTTGTCATCGCCACAACTTTTTTTCAAACTTCAGCAAATGTCTCTCATCACATCGGAGGACGTATCTCGAAAGACATGGTAGTTCTTCAAAGAAGCATATATTACCGAACAGATGTTCATTAGAATGGACCAAATAATAACTGATGAGCCGTCTTCCGATAGTGCTGTCATTGAGCAGTCGATTCGTGTCAATGGTTATCAACATGACATGTGTGTAATCACGGTTGGATGCATGTTGTAGATATTGGAAGTTCCGAAATTTAAAAAACTGAAAGGTGTGAGCATAAATTTATAAAAAGTTGCCACTGCCCAACTTGAGTTAGGCAGTGGCAGCTTTTTTTTAATTGATGGAAATTATCGGTTAAAGTATGTGATACGTTCAGACAAGGAATCTGGAATTGAAGGTAAATTCATCTTCTTCAATGACCCTGGTTTTGCGGTCGGATTATTAAACGTCGCGGAGTACGCTTACTGGTTCTATGTGTATCACGCCTAACTTTTCAGCTAGTGGTACGGGGTGACGTCGTTGTCATAAGGGTTTTTCTTCTTGCTACTGCAATGGGTACGGGGTGGGGTTAATTGTTTGTTAATCGGTAACGTCTTTACTTTTTACTTTCCTATCGGCCCGGGTTTGTATCCCCTTTTTCGACTAAATTGTCGGCGAATTTCCTACACGTTTAATAGTATCTTAATCTGTTAATTCGCAGATTAGTTCAACATTAACGGTTCTAATCCTTATTAAACACGTATAGAGGAAGGTATAGTATGAAGTCTACTGTACGTTATACTGTACTGTGTACTGTATTTCCGTTGCGCTTTATTTCCATCTCTCAATCCTTTACTGTATTGACCAGTCATCTGCCTCCATGACATCCACCTGCCCCTCCTCCAATTTTTACACTAACATCCCCTCCTACTTCTTTGACAAGAAAATCGTAACAAATCAACACTCCAACGACTGCGGTTTGTGTGTCAAGGAAGTCGTCCAGCCTAATGGGTTAACGTTCAACTTATTATTCATCATCAGCTTCCACAACGGGTTGGTATGCGTCAGAACTGCCTTAGTATGGCCCTCGGCGTGGTTCGTATGCCCGGGGATCCAATTGAGTCGAGCGAGCTCCCCTTTTCCGTAACTCTCGCGTAAAGCAAAGATGTAGATCTGGAGTCGCTTCTCCGTTGTGCCGCTATCCTTATAAATGACATCAAAGAGAGTCTTGCTATCCACATATGATTCGATCTTCAACACATCTGTGGTCATGTTGCAAAAAACATACGCAAGATCGAAAGCAAGAACGAGCGCCAGCACTTCTGGGGGAGGACGGAGCGGGTGACTCGCTTCCAACGATTGATCGCATAATGTACAATTTTAGCTGCACCATTTTTATCCATTAAAAGAATTAAATAACCCACCTGGATACAAAAGTCTCGAAAATTTCCGAACGCGGCATCACTTATAACCACCATCTTTACCGTTTCCATATCCAATTTACAGAATTTCAGGCCTATATATGCAGTTTCTTTTAACTTCATAGCTGGTTTAGAGAATAGTTTCATTTCCTGTGGGGTCGTGGGTTTCGTCCCTAGTGCCACAAGTTGAATCGCTGCGCAAACTTCTGGGTGTATACAAACGTCAATATATTGACCAAGAGCTCGTGAGCTTGTGATTCCGCCTGAGTGGTAGGGTGTATGAGCCTGAGGATTTTCTCCTTTTGCATGACGGTGATGTTGCCAGTACTGGTGCAGGTTATTGTTAATCTGTTGAATTTTTGAGGCTGTTCTGTCAACATTGACCTTGGCTTAGATAAGAATTTAGATGATGCATCTTCTTCGTGATCCAAAAAAGCCTGAGTACTTTAGGAGAGTGAGTCATCAACTTTTAATGCAGTCATGCCAATCAAATTACTATTAGCTCTGTGAACCAGTACACACGGGTCACCCTTCACCCGGAGCATCACCAAAGTTGTCAAGTGGTGCTCAAAATTGTTAGGTACCAATGCAGGCCTGACTCCGGTATGCTATACAAGGGCTTCACCACGCGTAGGATAATGCCTGCAGGTAATCCTAATTCTTTTGGGGTGGCAATGTAAACTAGACTTTCCAACTCCGTTGCGTTTTGCACATATGCGTGGGTAATGTCGTGGGTGAAGACATGCATGTTGGGGAACGATGGTGTGAGGGCTATCAATAGGCGGTGCGAAAAACGGTTGACAGTCGGTGCCTTTGTTTCAATTCAGATGGCACCTTGGTCTTGGTAGTTTTGGGCAACTAAGCGTCTCTTCTTACGCATACCAGTGTCGGACTTCTTCCACTCGTCTATAAACTTTGAACCTAATATGCAAACTCCATCCTGGTCGTCTGTTCCATTCATCGGAATTAATGTTACGTTATCAATTAATCTCTGAAGTTCAGTTTCTCGCTCGTCATTGAATCTCATCCCTACTAGTGGTGTTATCGTCCTGGCTTTCGGAGGGTGTTTATCTTTATCAATCTTGTCCAATTTGGACTTGACATACGGCTTGATACAACTGGACCGTAAGAGAAGCCGAGCGCGTGGGGTTTGGATTACTGGGGTTTCACCATCAATACTAATGAAACAATGTGGTACTTCCCGCGTCTTGATTCCCGTACGCCATACCCATACCATCGATCCTGCCGGCAAGCGTCTTAGAGCTTTTGATGACTCGACTTCCTTTCGGCTCCCGTCGTGTGTTAAACCAAATTGGATCTTGCGCTTCGCTTCGTCCTTGAGCACTTCTATCATTGCCTTATATATAGCTTCAGCCCTTTTTCGTTGCATTTTGGCATGATTGGTGCGGGCAGGGCGGGGATAGCGCTATAAACCAACAACATCGGGCGTAATCCTTCTGGTATTGTGACGTAATTTGTTGCGAAACAGGCCATCAAGAGGCAATCATCATTCGACATTGTTTCGAAGTTCTCACGAAGTGACAAGTATGCGTGCCGTAAAGGGGAGTTGTACCTTTCAACAATGCCGATTGATCCGAGTTTCTCCGAGGTTCTCCATTGGGGCTTCACGTATGTGCACGCTCTCATTTCTGGCGGCTTCTTTAAATTCCATGGACGTGATTTTTTGTTTAGTATCGTAGTTGTTTGCTCTTGTGATCGAGTTGGTATTGGCAGAGGTTATTTGTTGCGTTCTATCACTATTAGGGGATGCGAAGTGCCGCGATGTGGGAATACAGATAGTCATCTTTTGCGGTTGAGTATGGGTTGTCTCCCGGCTGGTTTGTGTGGTGTGGGTCGAAGGAGAGGTCCATCTTGTATATCGCTGATGAATTGTTGTGCGCTGGTAACTGTGCAGTAGTTTGGGATGTCATGATTTTTGCATGCAGATGATGCGGTCACTTTTCAAGTTTGAAAAATTGTTCGTTCCATGTTTCTGTCGTAATGATTTTGTGTGTGTGTATTATGTCATTGATTACGTGGGCTGTGTCTTTATTAAATGTCACTCGTCCGTATCTGGTGGCAATATCACGGATTGGTCCCGTATTATGGGAGATAGAAGATAGAGAGAGTAACGATGGCGAGGAGAATTACATGGGTGTGGTTATGGTGCGGCAAGGAAAACAATGAAATGTAGTGTGATGCAATACGTTATTAAACATATGGTCATTCTGAGCTAAGTTTTTGAGGCTACAATACTCGTCACGGTCATGTCACACTGTCACGCTCCGTCTCGTTTTACCGATTTTTCGCTCCAAGTACGTATCGGCCGATTTTCCACATAGCCACGTGTACTTCTTTACAGTCTGCCGCATTTCCCGGCGACTGGCTCGAAACGGTGCCTATTTAACCCTTTGAATACGGCCAGAAAAATGGCTGCAAAGCTAAGCAAGAAACAGAGGCCATTGGTTAATTGTCGCGGTGTCGGGCTTGTGTAGGAAAGTCAATCATCTTCGTGTCAACAGTAAATGAACTCTGAAAATTTCTGATTACTGTATCCTTCTAATGGCTGATAAACCATAGGAAGTGGCGGGCAGGTAGTGGCTAGAACGGAAATATCTACTCCGTCTACCCAATAAAATATCTCAAAACTGCACTGTAGCACTGGAAATTACTACAGTGTAGGGGAGTTAGAAAATCCAAGTTTGACAGGCACGTTTGGAACAGTCTGTTTTGTTCTGATTATTTGTCACTGTACGCAATGGATAAATGCACAAATGATGGATAGTGCAAACTTAAATTTCGAAAAAAACCAAAACGGTCGGAGAACCCGACGGCCAGTTTACACGAGAATTCGTGCCATTGTTTATCAATCAAACACCATGATAACACTACCGAATCGAGCAATTAAGTGTGTTGTTCAAACGGTGCGGGCAATTACGAGACGGTACGAGTAGCCGACATCTATTTGAAACGCCTTGTAAATTTTACGATTGTAATGTTACATCTCAATGACATTTCAAGATTGAAATTGAAACGGGCAATTGAAAAGAGGCAGAAACTGAGTAAGTTTACGGATTACAAACATCACAACCTTCAAAGAAACAGCATATATTAACTACTTCCACATTTTGAATAATGTTTGGGATCAGAATCTGTACTGCTTTAGGGATTAGATGAAAACATCTCATCCTCAAAGAAAGGGTATCAAAAGAAGCTCCATAATCACATATAGGACCAGGATCTGAAAACTTCCAACTTTAGGCTTTACATTATTATCATGACATCACGGTCAAGAAACGCAACGAGGTCTATCCAACTAGGAACAAGTCTTTGGACTTAGCGGAGGAGGAATGTAACTGCGAGGCTGTCGGATCTTGGGACGACCATAACGATGAAATGGAGGATATTGAAGAGTTTAAAATTGCATACTTGGAACCTGTAGAGAGAACAAGCCTAAATACAACTGTGGAATAAATACGTAGATGGCTGGTTCGACCGAAAATACATGTACTTCAAAACACCGCTGGCACCACCTCCTATACAACTCACAAAGAACTTGGCCTTTTCCATATGTTCATGCACCGCCAGTTTTTCGAGTGCGTCCTTTAGTAGACTAATGCCAACATGGCAATAAAAGAAATTGCCTCTTCAATTTCGAAATTGAATGAACTGAAAGATTATTGGTCAACAAAAATATTCTACGGTAATGACAACTTTTGATTGATACTCAGTAGAGACCGTTTCCTAAAGATGCGGGCGTTGCTTCAGTTATATCCGCTTTATCGACATTAAGAGGCAGTTGTTGATTCTCTCTGATACTCGCGCGCCATGTTAGATCGCTTTTCGAAAAACTGTGCGGCTGTGGCAGTACCGGTTGGTGTTATTGCATTGGACGAAAACATAATAATATTAAAGCGAGAAGATAGGCTCACAGTTATATGAAATCCAAACCGGTGCAATTCGGATTTCGGTTTTATTTGGTTGTTGGCTGGGATATCCCCTACCTACATTACATGTGGTATAATCATTCTGTTAATAAGAGTGGAATACCGCAGCCTGTTACCTATTGTACTTTATTTAGGGAACATAGGGCAGTCTACGAACGAAAAATATATACAAATTTAGTTGAAAAAGATAGCGCTTCGGCGTTTTGGTCCTTACAAATGGCACGCCAAACGAAAGTACATCCGATGGCATGCGTGCTTCTGCATGTAACTGATAATTTTTACATTAGACATACCCTTGCGAAGCAGTTATTAATAATGACAGATGGGGAATCGAAAATGCTTGGAACAGTTCGAATGAACATAGTGGACGCAATAAATCTTCCAGTCTTAGAAACGTCCATAGATATGATGACGTGATCTGATCGTGGTTCATTGCTACTTGTCCATACGTCGGAAAAAAGGAAGGAACACAACGCACAAACGACGAAAGCAGAAAATACAAGTTATATTGTTTTCAAGGACAAGAAAGTCGTTGTATTCTACACTAACTATCTGGCAGACATACCGCTCCACGATGCCGAAGGAAGTTCTCATTTTACACTAAAGTGTGTACATGGTCTCGCACGGTTGCAATGGTGGTTGGGTACTGAGTCAATGACAAGAACAATGTTGTATGTACCGGGCAATATTGTGGTGTACTACATTCTTATGGATTCTGTGGATTGATTTAACCAATTTCGATCCACTAATTGCACGATGAGGCGGGAGAAAAGAGTGCCCATGTCCATATATAAATATTTGTTGGATGCGTCTGTACAGAATGGGTTTTCTTTACTACAGAGTATAGTCGTACCGGAGCAGGTTCTCTATTCTGTAAAGAGAATTCAAACGCAGGGTGGCAGTGCAACTGATGCAACCTTATATCAATTTAGTGCTGAGAAAGTATTCGTTACAAAAACTTTAACTGCAGCTGTTGACTCAGCAGCTGCAGTTATATTTCTATGTATGTCGGACATACAGACTGTTCAAGGAAATGCAGATTTTGATCATCTAGAGAAGCATATGCTTTTCGAAAATGCTAACAAAAAACAACATATTGTTACGTATGTAAGTTATGTAAGTTGGTGGACCGGACCTTAAATATAAGTGGACACCTTATGGTTGTTCTGAGTTTCAAAATGGGTTCCATGTAAATTGTTTTACTTTCTCCCACAGAAGGAAACAGTTTTAATAAAGGAAAAAACTGTATATGGAACTCTATTGACTGCAGAGGCTAGCTTGGCTAGGAAGATCACAACGATAAGGAAAGTGAAATTTGTAACCAACATAGAAACTTGTAAGATATCATGGGAGAAAATGACGAAGACATCTCATAATACATTTATGTGTATTTGAGAAAGTGTTTAGTTACTTTTTATTGAGAAGTGAGATTGAGGGATGGCCATTTTTATGATGATGTCAACGTTACTGAGGGCCGTTTTATAGGATTTTTTTGGAACTCAGGAGTCTAATCAAAAGGGTTATTTAATGAACCGGCCAATAAGAGAACGCAAATCAGGACGCAATAAAAACACCTTTTGATTGATTTGATTTCTGATTGAGACAAATTTTATTATTGATTGAAATCAATACTACAATTTGAGTAATTCTGTTTGTGGGTAATGAAAAAGTGAAATGAAGGAAATATTGCATGGCCGGGAATGCAATGCCCTTGAACTTCACGAAATTTTTTACTTCGTACCGAAATTATACTGCCAAGAAACCACCCAGCTGGTCTTTATGCAAGACACTACGCACCAAACGAACGAAACCCATGTCTTAACCATGAAAGCACCGACCAAATTCCTGCGCGTCCCTTCACCTTGAAGAAGAAAGCGTGTTCACATCGCCCATGCTTGGTCAATCTATACCATACAACGCAATGATGCTATAAATAATTTACAGAACGTGGCGCCGTTTGCACCACAAAGTGATAATGGTACTACAATTTTCAAAACGCCGGACTTTTTCGCCGAGCAGTGACAATGAAATTACCAGTACTATATCACGAGATACGGAATCTCCTACAAAAAAATTGACAAAAAACAGCTCGGTTTGTGACGCCGTCTTCACTTGATGAAGCTATTACAATTGTGGAATTAAATTGCCTGCCTGGGAAAGAAATTAACGGCCTGGTAAAATAACTTGAAGCGTTGAATGCGATTCTTCTTAAGAAAGACATGAAGAAAGAGGTTATAGCAACTCGCATATATGAACTTAATATACCTTCAATTTCTGCGTTTGAAGTTATTTATTACCGCCATGAAAGCGACCACCAACTATCTGAAATTGAATTGAAGGTGTATTGTTGTCCTACAATTAATTTTCACTTGAGCATTTAGAGGAACATTGGAGTCAATAGAAAAGGCTGAAAGAATTCGTGATAATACCAAAACGGAAAAGCAGAAAGAAATGTATGACAGTTTATTGCAAAGGCTCATGTTTCAGCTGAAATATTCCGTCTAGATGATCTTCTCACAAACCGTAAATTCTGTAAGCTTTGCGCAATCGCATCACAAATAGATTATTTCTGTCCGTTCGCTCTTCTGTCACGAACACTGTTTGTTTCTGTATGCAACAAATTTTGAAAGTGAATCGTAGGTTCCCCGATTACGTCATTGTCGACGTGATTTGGTGGGCATTCCAGCGATGTGCTTATGTAGCTTACAACAGACCATAATAACTTTGGTTCTTGTTCGTGCATAAAATGTAATGGGCAACCATAAAATTCCCCACCTTATTACCAGAATCCCAAAAGTCTGTTCGGCAACAATGCGACATGACAAATGGTAGAAGTTAAACGAGTAATGCTCCGGGGTGACCGTTCCGGAGTACGGAGTGATTAATGAGCCCGTATTATTGTATGAATCGTCGCCGACGACGTGTGCCTGCCCAAGTCGGAAGCAGCGATTGCGATAGTACGTCATACAATTTTGTGCCTGCAATTTCCATAGCATCATGAGTTCTGCCAGCATTTTTCGCACTTACGAAAAGGATTTTGTAGTCAGCGCTCACTGCAACTTATACTACAATGTCAAAAAATCCCTTTCTTTAGTATTAATTTCGTGGGTCTTCAGTGTGATCTGAGCGTGGTTTCACAATGGCCACAGCCCTTATATTGTTGCGACAATACCGTTCAACGGTGATCCACGCAGTTTCCTAAATTTTTCCGGTTCTGCCCGACATTTCTCTTCAGTTAATGTGAATTGTATATTTCGTAGTTTACTGTGAAGAATATCAACAGTTTCATGAAACAATGCATAAATTATAGACTTTGAGACCCCATATGGCCATGACACATCCAGATAGGACGCCCCTTAAAATTCTCAATGTAATCATAAGCATGATTTCAACGGACACATTTCTATTTTTTAGCATTTTTATTTGTGATCTTTCAAAAAACGGTGCGGTCATGTCCGTCAAGTTAATAAATTGATCTTATGATATCCTGTACATACGGTGAAATTCTGACGCGATTAATCGTCCTCAATGTTGGTTTAAGTTGAATTGTTTGCGTGCCTGTACCGGTCCCTTCATTTCGGACTCGGCGTACACAATTTCTTCAATTATACCTTTTAAAACTTGACCGATTACCGTTGTTACAAGTGACCTTCTTTTCCTATTTGTTAAAGTAATATTTGTCGCCGTTTCCGAAACGGCGTAATCATGAGTCATTATTACGCTATTCATGTCGTTGATTTTCTTGACAAAGAACGTCCCTTCTTACCGCTAATCTCCAGCGCCGCCGAACCCTTCCCATCATGTTCTTAAAAAGAACACTAGATTTGTTCCTTTTTTAATTGATAACTTTCCCATACTTCGCCCTCGCGCGTAAAATGGGGAGTTTCGGTTCTCCCGCAACAGTTTACAGTTTTTATTGTAAACGTACGACTTGAAATAAAATTCAAGTCGCTACTCGTTAACTGCAAAAATAATAATTGATTTTTTATTTTGACAAGATTTCTCACTCCGCCTTCTTTCTTATAGAAAGCCCCACTTTCCTACACACTCGTCAACAATTTTTTGCTGCTGACCTACTGAAAAATTCCTATATAACGGCCCTGAAGCGCTGACTGCTTCTATTTCTGTTGTTGAATATTTACTAGTTTGATTTTCTTTACTGTGATTTCATTTTCTTTTCTTTTATTAGAAAGTTTTGGTAAAGTCATTTCAGTAAAAAGTGAGTAAGGAAATTGATTGGTTTTGCACCGATTTTTACGAAGTGAAATTTTTGTCATTTTTATATTTTTAGTTTTGGTACAGTCATTTTTAATAAATTTTAATAATTTGTGAAAGCATATACAACGCTAAGTATCCTATTAAGGAACACGCAAAATTACTGAAATAATTGAAGTCCTCCTAGATTGTTCTCGATTGTCAACGATGAGAGAAACCGATTACTCCATCTGCACAGTGAATAAATAAATTAAAAGATGGCGAAGAATAATAAACCATGCATTGATGGTTGGCCTAGACGTTGTGCAAATCTACAGTCTACTGACGAAGCTGAAGAAAACAAAAAAGAGACCTGAAAAAATTCAACTGAGAAAACGTAACGCCAGAGCTGTGAGTTCAACCACAATATTTATTCAGAAGAACAGAGCATGATCGATTTCAGGTTCCCTAAAAGAGATGTATATAAAGTTTCACGCATCATCAACGTTAACTCAGTGCGGACAGAGCGCCGAGGATGTTTTTTTGATGAGATCACCGCAGGTTGTATTATCATGCGGTGCTTGTCCGCACCATGTGGCTGGAACGATTTAGAAATGACGTTCGGTATGCGAAGTTATGCACTGTCTGAAGTGTTCTGGGAGAGCATAGAAGCTTTCAGTGGCAGCTACGGCGGACTCATTTCTACACTAGGATCAGATTTACTTGACACGCGAGCTGACGGCTACTCAAAGTCTATACATGACAATGGTGTACCTCTAAGCAATTTCATCGGCTTCATCGACTATACCAAAATCTCTATGCAGAGACCAGGGGTGGTATCGAATCAAAGAGCATGTTATAGCGTACATAAACGCTACCACTGCCTAATCCACCAAACCATAAAGACCCCTGATGGGTTAATATTCTACCTGTATGTCTCTGAAGTCGGTCGACGTCATGATTTGACGTTGTACCAACAAAGTGAACTGGACACTGAGTTGCAGTAAAAGCTACAGATAAATGAAATGACATTTGCCTGTTCAATATTTGAGTGCTCCATCAGGCTCGTTCCTGTTATGACGATAATCTTGCTTTCTCTTGGTTGTTTGTGCTTGTCGGCGTGCACTTTCCCAATCAAACACAAAGTGAGAGAAAAAAATTTTAAGTTGTGTACATTTTCAGTCCTCCAAGTACTAGAAAAAAAAATTTCAAACGGAAAGTTATGCCAAGGTACTTCAAACATATACTTATTATTGGCTCTTTTCGATTCTTCATAAAAATTATTATTTTCGCATTTTTTCAACTTCATTTTTTACTGAAACAGCCTTGGCTAAAACGCCGTTTTACTGAAATCTCGGTTACAAAATGGCAAAATTTCGCATTGTCACCTACACGCTTTTTTTGCACATGTGCTTTTACCCACTTTTGACTGAAATGACTCTACCAAAAGTCTCTATTGCTCTGTTCCTGCATTCTGATTTTCGCCTTCACTTTAAACTGATGATCAAAACTTTTTTTTTCATTTTGAGTTTTCTTAAATTAAATTGTTCTCACATATATTCTTCCGTGCATGTATAACGCTCGGCTTGACCGTAACTACATGGCAGGGAACTGTCTGCTGAACTCGTACATGATAAAAACTGAGGATGTGTTTTATGTAGCTGTGGAAAGCAGCCTCACGGTGTTGTTGATAGTTACGCGACTGCCGTAAGGAAGAAAAAGGACAAGAATAAAAAACACGGATACAAATATCTTCCAGAACATAAACGTTTCTTAAATTTTTCTTAAACAATTTCAGAAAATTAATAAGAGATGATTCCTTTATGAGTGAGTGTTTCCATTGCCCCATACCCTAAAGCTATATCCGGACACAGCCGTCGGATTCAAAATCTGTTTGCATAGAAATGATCCT
>JAULBU010023266.1:0-11408 GCA_032358235.1 Odonthalia washingtoniensis
ATTCTTCATCTGTTGCTTCATCCTTGCCAAGTGATTGTCGCAATTTCTTGTAAGTTGTGCGCAATGGGGCTTGGTAACGCCCCACAATTTCTATCGGGCCGGGAGTCTCGATGGCGCCTCTCCCAACTCAATCAACGGTGCTTCTACGTATTCTCTCATCTCCTTGGAAATATATGCAGATCCTTGATCGACGGCGACATAATCGGGAGGTCCCATGTAGGTGTGTATTAAAATCCTGCATATTAATTTCCAGATCTCTGATTACGATTTCTTCCGAAGAAAGGAAGCAGCGGTGAAGTGGGTACTCTCGTCGATAATGTGGATGATGGGTCTGTTGTCGATAAACATTGTGTCTATCACCGCTCTGTGATTGAACCGGAGGTCTGCAGTCCCAAACGTCAGCTTAAAACGGCCAGGCGATGCTAAGTTGGTTTTACATATGCTTCAATCATTACATATCTTCTCAATTTCGCCCATGATTCCTGATCTCAAACCGTCTGTACTGACTCTCTTCAGCAGCTGATGAGTCGATCTGGCGGAAGGGTGGCCAAAATTGCGGTGGATCTTCCGGAGATCTTGCTCAGAATATAGGACGTACGGGGCGGTATTGGCCAACCAGCGGTATACTAGGAAATAGTTCTCCAATGAAAGCGGCTGTCGGAGTGGTCCGAAGTGCAGATACTTTCCTTGGAGACTGATGTCCAGGCCATTGATGATCATATCCCTGTTGGATAAAAGGGAAGGGGCGTTTTCTTCCAGGATGAAGAAGTCGACATCGATTATCATGCCTAACTCTTTGAAAGGAATCTGGATCGTGATTGCTCGGATTACCGTAGTATTTCCTCCAATCCCCCTTACTACCTTCTTTGGTGGCTGGGGAATAGGTAGCTTTTGACCGAATTCTTTTTCATACGCCTGATACTAGCTATGGCACATCACGGACTTTCGATTGGCCGATATATCAAGACTAATGCCGTCAAAATTTTGATCCCCTTCTCCTCGCAGTTGCTCGTTCATCATGACCAGCGCTTTTTCCATATCCCAATCATAGGTCCTCCCATAGAGGTAAGAGCTGTTTGATAGTGATTCTTTGACGACAGTCGCATCCTGCTTCGTAATATATACAATGTATGAGGATTCGTCACCTCCTTCTTCGTCAATCCATCTTACGTCGTCGTCACTTCTGGTTTTTTCGTGCTCCGAGTCCACATTTAGCATGTTCACAACTGCCGATAGGTCCTACACCGTCAACAAGGCTTGTGGGTATTTGGATTTTAGTTTGTTGACGGCCATGGTAATCTCATCTTGTGTGTGACAGGTGCTCGCTCAGTGATCCGCTTCGCAGACGAAGCAGCCCTTCACGCCCCTCATCCACTCTGGGCTTAATCTCTTTGGCCTGTTTTCCAATCTGTTCTTTCGGCATTATGGGAACTTGGTCTGTTAGTCCATGGTCTCTTGGCATTTTCTCTGGCATAACCACCATAAGACTTCCCCATTGAGTGCAGAACTTCTTCCTCACCCTCCTTGAATACGCATACCGAGTTACTGCCTGTCTATCTCGGCTTATCGCTCAGCTGATTGGCTATGCGATTCACCGCTTGGTGGGAGATTCTCTACATCCTATCTCGGATGGTAACTTGGATGGCTGGTATGTTAACGGCGGTCAGTAGTCTGTCCCTAAGAAAGGTATCGGTGTGGTATTCGACATCTAATTGAATTTGGAGGGCCATCATTTTGGTGATGGAGTTCCTGAAGACGGCCACTTCGCTTTTTGATGGCCCTTTTGACATCGTGTTTGTTAAAGTCATCGACTGCCATTTTGCAAGGATACTATTCTTCACGATACTGATCTCATTCGGCTCAATGGGCATCTTTATCAAAGTAACTATTTGGTCGCAATCCACTGAGATCTTTCCATTTCTCATCGTCCTCGACTTCTGGGTCGTCGCCATCATCTGGTGGGCCGTCTTTGATGTTTCCCTTAGTTTGGATGTTGTTTTCTGCTTGCTTTTGGTGCTGCGTGGGTAACGGGTTTGGTAGAAATGAGGTGTTTTCTGTTCGGATGAACATATTACTCATGCTTTCGAACCTCACTTTTCCTTTGGTCTATTGATTGAGTGTTCAAACACAGAACTTCAACATCGTCCTTCCTCCTGAATTGTGGTCAACCAACCACCCCTATGTTTTCTTCTCTGAACAATAGATTGATAAGCTTTTATAGTTCATCGACCATTCTCACCTTATCTCCATATACGTCACTATATAGGAGATGGTCGACTCATTCTTGGGTGAGAGATAAATCCCATGATTTGATGGTATGTGGGCGGAAGGTGGATATAAATTCAACCCATAAGTTCTCGCCTTTTAGTCCCAACTTTGTGTATGTTTTTAATATCTTCTCCCCCATATCATGGATTGATTCTATATACTTTTCAATCTCATCGTCTGACGGTGATGGTGGAAGTGGCTCCGGGTCGTGGTATGCATTGGCCTAATTATCAGGGTTAATTACACCCTCCCTTGGTTTTTCTCCAAGAATATGTATCGTGTTAGATAGTGACGATACCGAGTCGTTTGTGCTTTGGCCTGTTGGTTAGTCTTCATTGTTGGGTGTTTCGGGTGGTAGTTGAGGTATGTTGTTTGATGCCTAGGGACTGGTTACCTGGCTCAAACTCGGACCTGGTGCTGTTCCTTGAAGTCTTTCTGGTACTCTTACCCCATCTGCTGGGTAGATTGGCCTCTTCCTCTTTGGGATCCTCTTCCTCTTCCTCTTCCTCTTACTCTTCCTCTTTGTGGCAGAGTCATCCTCTTACCGGCATGAGTTTGAACTGTCGATTCGAGCCACACTTTTTATTGAATAAATGGAATAAGGAAAAGAAAAGTTTAAGAAATAATACGATAAATAAACGTAAGGTAGAGAAAAAAGCGAAAAGTAAAATCATTGCTCAATCCGGTGCGAAACGTCTGCGATCCCACAGAGTGCAGTCGACATGGTTATCCTGTTACAATGAAGCCACGTTGCGGATAAGTCTATTATAGGCCGCTAAGGTATTACCGTGTCCTTATCGATTGTTGTATCATCGACATCGATCAAGTAATTCTACTCAGTACATCACTTTTCTCAGGGGGGATTAACCTACTCAAGTGGGCGTTGAAGGTAGGATCTCTCCTTCCTTCTGGTGAACTATCTTAAGATGAGTTTCGTTGCTGAAAGCTGGATTCTGGGTTCTTGTTCTAAATATGTCTGGCATTTTATTTCTTTTCTTCCATCCTGACGTGGTGGGTTATGTATACTGTCGATAGTATAATTCGAGCTGGGGTCGACAATGTAGATACACGTGTATTGTAATCCTACTGTTAGCAAGTGGATAACCTCTTAGAGTAGATTCTAAATCGAAACACGTGTATCGAAAATAACCTTCGCTAATTGAATAAATAATTATTATACGTAGAATGCAGTGTGTTGTATTTCGCTTGACACCGTATTTCTTCTGACACTTCTATTTCATAATAGTATTCTATCTTCTCTTATTCACACCTAACCTGTCGCCTAAACGGTTTCCTTCCCTCTTTAATTGTGCCGTTTTTGACATCTTCATCGTCATTGATTTCATTTTGTTTTCATCATTTCCTCTTTTTCCCACCTCTACGTACGCTCATCATCCTTTATTATCATTTCATTCACTCATTCTCCGCATCACCATTCTTTCTTATAGCGTACCGTGCGTTCCCTCTTTCTAACGCCATACCGTGCGTTTCCTCTTTCATTCCAACTATACTGTGCGTTTCCTCTTTCATTCTCATCATATAGTGAGTTTCTTCTTTCATTCTCACGAATCGTCACGACGTAGTCGAATCGAATCTGTATATTCGACACTCCGGCTACTTTCTTCTTTTGTGAGAGATGGCCCAACCTTAGGGTTGGAATCCTAACTTTTTCTTCGACATGATGCGAAATATTGGTGATTTGGTGTCATAACCGCTTTTGTGAGGGGCGTCTGTGTTTCCGGGAATGAATGCCTAATTTCAAGCAGTGAATGTGTATGGATGTGCCCGGGAACCAGTCATTTATTTTACGGATTTGAACGTCCAAATTCGGTCATTCATAGAATGGACATTCAAACATCGTAGTTTTTCCCCGGGCATTCATATTGTCAAAAACTGGTAATTATATGAAGGCCAAGCATTCAGTGTTTTAAAGTTACGTGCAGTTGCGACAATTAATCTTTAAAAATAATGTGAGCCCAATTCTGGTCATTGCTGTCACAACTTTTTAATCTAATTCTATGAAGACAATGATTACACTATTTCGTGTATGACCGCCAGCAATACAAAAATATCAGAAAGGAATATAGGAAAGCCACCGGCAATGCAAGCACTGTACGTCATGAATGGCTACATTGAAGAGCTGAAAGGGAGCCATTCACATTTACTTGAGAGACTATAAATGTATCGTGTCCGTCACATGATGTAATGGACACGTTCACATAAATGATTCACATTAGGCAATTGGAAGCCATGAGAAATGGAAGGGATTTTATAGGGATATGACTCTAATTACCCATCGACGTGGTGACAAATTGGATATGTATGGTACATGTTCAACATTTACGTGAGAGATTATAATTCTAACGTGTCTATTACATGATTTAACGGACTCGTTTAAATCAATGATGCACATCAGGCAATTGTAATCAATGAGAAATGGAAGGGATTTTATAAGAATATGATTCTAAGTACCCAGCGACGTAGTGACAATTTGGGTATGTATGGTACATGCTCAAGTTGTGAACACGTCGTTGGGCAATTTCTAAAAACCGTTCCACCTGTTCAGATTACTGTTACAATAATTTGAAGAGGTGAAAGGGTTTTCATAACAATAATATTCAACGTACATTCAATGGTTGTAAAATGTCTATTTATGGGAAGCTTTGCATCAGTTTACGAAAATTTTGTATCCCCTTCCTTCCTATGCCAAGCATTTTTGTAACTACCATCCCCACAAAGTGCGGAAAAGTAATAAATCGTTTGCGTTGTTAGTTATTAGTTATTAGTTGTTAGTTGTTAGTTTTTGTCTTCCTTAAGTGTGGAAAGGTAAGAAATCTTTTGCGATCTTGTGGAAGTTTGGAAGCATAAAATGACTTCCTGGCCCTCGCGAGGTCGTAAACGCCTACCCCCTTTTCATATTTAGTTGTTAGTTTTTGTTTTCCTCAAGTGTGGAATGGTAGGAAATCGTTTGGGATCTTGTGGAGGTTGGGAAGCAGAACATGACTTCCTGGCCCTCGCGAGGTCGTAAATGGTTGTCAAATTTTTTATATTTGGGTATAATGAATTGTTGAAATGACTTGTTAGATTTTGTTATTAGTTGTTATTTTTTCTCTTTCCCAACTTAGGGAAGGGGAAACGTAACATCTTCCCTACCCTTGGGCACTTCAAGTGTGGAAGGGTAGGAAATAGGTTACGTACGATATAGTTCACTGTGAAAACAAAGGTACCTGTACTACAGATGCCTCCGTTTCACAGTGATTACTCCCACCTACCCATACATGATTGTGAGAGACAATCATGTATGGGTAAGTGAGTGTGGTAATTTGTTCAAGCATTATTTGTACAAACTGTCCATGTTGTGTTGTAATAATCGCAATGTCTGGTTGCTCACATCATAATGGATCAAACTGTGTTATTGTAAGTCATACATGCCATGAAAGTGACCGATATTACCCCACATTATGTTGTGAAATATCCATCACTTGGTGATGAAATTGAAATGGAGTATTGAAGTACGCAATAACAAGAATATTTGGGATAGGTAAATGAAAATTTGGATTACGTAAGCGTTTAGTAGATAGTAATCATTGAGATAAATTTCGGTGTTTGACACTTGCTACCATCGCAATAATGGATTCTTAAACTGGAATAGAGATGACTACAGGAATATTATATATTCAAAGTTATTTGTACGAAACATAAGGGAATGGGAAATATATATAGAATTAGGATACTGTTTCAAGTACGAATATGTATGTTATATTCTCAGAATGACAGCTTGTCATCGTACCGTAGCATGACCGGCTACCATTCTGAGACTTGTGCCAAGTAATAATATATATGTTATATTCTCAAAATATAACATAGATATTATTATTTGTACCATTACAGGCTGTCATGGAATTGATAGTGTATAGTGAAATCATTTATATTTAGTTTATGTTATTAAATATCTGTGAAATTAGTAAATCGAAACAGAGAGTACTAATCGGCAAGAACATGATTAACATGATTAGGACCATAATCAAGAGAAGCTCTTCATTAAAGAGCGAATCTCCAAAACCTGTTACGAAGTTACTGCTTCATCAGTTTTCAACTTTCTATTCTGCTGAAAGACGCAATTTGGCCTTCTTGGATTATGAGTTTGTTCCAAACGAGGTGCTTTATCACCAGTCATGCAGTAAAACAATTTATGTATCTTGCAACACATCATGGAGCAACTGCAATCCAACCCTTATATTTTTAACCGTCATCGGCTGTGAATACATGATCCACACTGGCTGCTTATTTCAAGAACTGCTCTTTAGTTACTGACAACAAATCATCACCATATGTTTCCGTAAGTAAACTGGTCATGGAGATATTTCCATAAACCAAGGTTCCATAGTAATTACCTGTAAGAAAACCAGTAGGAATAGTTCTTTCTGCGAAAACTCCGAAACAGGACTTGTCATGTTTGATAGTGGAATTTTTGACGGACGAACCTAAAGCCCCGGCTTCATTTTCACGCAGTGCTTCTCTTGGTATACCATCAATGGTAAGATTCCATGTTTGTTTCCACTTGTTCCAAGGTATGGAACGACCGTTATTTTACAACCTTCCATTCCCAACAACATTTGAAAGCAAGTGGCGAATGTATTTCGGAAAAATCTGAACTGAACTAAGTCCAATGGGGATGTCCCGTACATCTTTTCTTGTTTTCACTTCAATAGATTCCAGTTCTTTCAAAAATAATCTTTCTGTAGAAAGCTGTTCTTCCATCCCGGTAATATCTAAATCATTGTTCAGTAACTGACGAGAAAATACGGCAACAAATGTAATCAAACAACATTCCAAACAATTTTCATCCATATCACCGCCAACAAACTGCTATGCATGGGGAGAAGCATACATTCCATTGCCACCGAAAATGTACCCCCGCATGGATCCATAACCAACTGACCGGCATGTGTAAATTTATTAATAATATCCATTATCCATTGTATCGATTTTCGTTTAGGCTGGAGCATTGATCGAGCACCAGGTTGCTTAATTTATGTTTGGAAGTATACCTTTTAGTTGTTAGGGGCCCTTGTAATGTTGTTTATCTCATTACATGGTCCGGGACGGACAGAATGAACGTACCCGGAGTGACTGTAGTTTACCCTCCTCAATGTGTGGCCTCATTCCATAATATTCTTCCATAAGTGGACGGCTTGTTCAACAACAGGATAGTGCGTCAGATGGGGACCATTTGATTGGAGGTATAGTAGCGCCTTCCCTTTTTGTAGTAGAGGCGATTATCCTCCACAGTAAAGAAACTTTTTTTCGTCTTCATGTCTTTCTCAATCTCACCTTCCGGTTGTCCAATGGTATGAGAGCTTTCACTAACTTGATATGATTAACCGAAGATGAGAATTTCATTGCGGAGCAAAACATATGTGCATGACTTCCCTTAGTCAACAGTGCATCATAGAATTCCACGAATTTGTTCATGTATTTGTCATCAAATAGATAATGTTCTGACTTCGGACGGTCCTGATCGAACCTGTTGTTGTATGGAGGGTCTGTAAGAATGAAATCCACCTTTTCATGTAAAGTCTGACCCATATTATCCTCATGTGTATCACTAAGGGCTTGAAATTCGGAGCGGTACCAACAGAAATATATCTGCATACTTTCCTTCAGCAATTCCATTGCATCCTTCCCCTCTATGCTCAATTTCCCGGAAGCTGCTGGTTGTATTTCAGATTCATATTTGATATGTGGACTTGATTCCTGTGTTGGTTCTGGCTCTATTTCCATTTCTCCATCACTTGTATCTGTTCCCTTTTCTGAAACCTTCTATTTCTTCTTCCTTCTTCCCACTTCTGCAAAGCTCGAAGACCGTCCTCACTTTGCAAAAGTAGTTGACACATCCGGAATGTAATGCATCGGTAGTGAGGTTGTTGATTTCAGTTTTGGAACGGTAATATTCAGAGCCTCGCACAGATGACCAAGAAGGTCAGAAAAGAATTGTGGCAATTCCAAACAGTCTGGTTTACAGAATAAATGAATCAAAAAGGGCGCTGTTTCCATATTAAAATCGACATAATAAATTGTAACATTGACCAATATTTCATCCAGGTTGCTAAAACTGAGTCAGTGATGTATCTAAATGCTGCATCGTGAGGAATTGTGAGCTTCCAAGCATCTGGAGACACCAATGTTTCTTCACGGACAGTCCGTTGTTTGTTGTGACAGTTTTCTCTTGTTAAAAAGGGCAGAAACCCATATCTCTAGAAGCAAAAACATTGAATATACAAGTGCCTAAGTTGTAATACATGTATGGGGATAGTAATTACTGACGAGTGGAATGTTGATTGATTGACCGAGCTGAGCCCAGGCATTTCAAAGTCTTTGATAAATGAACCCTATTCTTGTTCCAGTGAAATGTTTTATATGTACCAAAATTTTGCAACGATTGTTGATTTTCTTGTTGTCATTAATAAAGTGGGATACAACCGAAATTATGTGAAAGAACACAAATCATTCAAAAGTTGTTGGAATCGACCTATCTAATGGAAATACTCTTCATCCCTTTCCGCAGAACTGGATGATAAGGTGGATGTAACTTGGACCGACCGAAAATTCAGTTGAAGTTTCCTTATCCGTGAATAGGTTCTGGAACATTTCGAGTGTTCGTGCATCTCTGTGTCCATACGAATATAGTGCGAGTGAGGCGTGCGATATCTGCCGAAATTGTTGTGAATCCATTCCGACTAGGACCTTGTCACCATTTTCTTTCTGTTTGAAACGGGCCTTAATAGACGTAGCGATTGGCTCATCACTTGACAAAATCCAACGAAGGAAATGTTGAAAACTGAGATTCTTATAGTTGAACTTTTGTTTAAATTCGACACTGTTGTAACTGTCGAGAAAGCGGAACAGGATGAATCGGGTGAATTTAACGTCATTCTAATCCGACATGCTACTATTATCATTGTCCCCGGAGCTATCTTGTCGAGATTGTACTGATGAAGACATTGCGTATGTTGAAAAATAGGTTGAAGTGTAGAATGTTTCTGAAGAAGATGACGATGAGTTAAACAAATTGTAGTGGATCTGTTTAAATATTGATGTAAGGAGGAATGATGTAAGCCGTTGTTGAAATAAAAGGATATGGGATAGACTATAAAATCGGAGTCGCTTGGTGATAGATGATGATATACGTTTTGGGATGTAGTAGATGTGATTGTTGCAAATTGTAGTTGCAGTGTAGTAGTCGCATGCTATTACTAAATGAAGGGGTTTTTTGGAATATCGGAGTGGTGGAGCGAACGAACGAAGGAAAATGTAACTGCCACTAGACGGCGGTCGGCGGATGTACGGTCACCGTGTTGGGTACAATATGAAAAATGATTGAATCAAACATAATTTAGAAAATTCACAGTATTTGGTGAAAGGAAAATTTTTCCTCCATATGAACTTGGGAATTTCGTAAAAAAATTGAATCTTAATTTTTTACGGAAATCTCAACTTCATATGGAGGAAATTACACACTATTTCTTGTAAAAATATTTTCCTTGTATATGCGTGTCACACGGGGAATTGAAACGGTTGCAATTCCCCGCTGTTTCACAGTCACAAATAGTTGGAACGATCTGCAGTCTTGTGATGAAGTAATTCAAACAATATATGCGATATCATCAACTTCCACGAGATACTACCAAAGTCATATCAACTGCGACATATTCCTACTGTCGCGAAATCAACGGGCACAAAATACTACAATGGTCATACCAACACACACGTATACATAATACGGACTCTCCCTCAACTCCCGTCCACCTCCCTCCACGTTCTATAAACTTATCAACGAACCAACGGAGAAACATCAAATAGAATGTCTTCAACTCTTCGGTAACTGCAAACACCCTTGCGATGCATAAAGTGCTGTCGGCAGCGGCAGAGCAACTGTTTCATTATAAGTTTCTGGTGTATGACTACGGGCAAGATGCAGCTGCAAGGGGTGTTGTAGGAAACACCGGTGTAAGGATGTACTTCTTGAAGGACCATGATACCACTGTGAGTTCGTCAATGTGAAAGAAAGCATCAAGTGTGCCGAATAGTTCCGAAACACCTTCCAACCTTTTCGGTACAGCCACTGTTCGAGCGGTGAGCGAAGGAAATGAAGGTATACAAGAGTGGATACCAAAAAGTATAGAACAAAACATGGACAGAATTGCTGTTACTGGAGTGCCTATTGAATCATTTTGGAAGCACTTACCATATCCATATGTAATTCACAGTCAGGATAGAATCAACCCAAAGACGGTTCAGGAACTGGAATGGACACGCGCGGATATTTGCTGGGACTCTCAGGCCATGAAGGCCGTGGATGAAGGAACGAACAACCCGGGGACAATGAAACTGGTACGGCTCTAAAGCTGAGAGACTTCATATTTGGTAATGATGTTTGCACCAATTTATGGATTTTTGTAAATCAAATAAGAAACGTCGCAAAACCACTCCGGGATGTGAAGATTGAGCATCGCGATACGTTTGTGTCATCATTTGAAGAAGAGCAGTATCAAGTTGGCTTTGGAATGATTTCAGTAACGTTTCAAAGTGATGATGTCGATGAAAAGTTTTATATTATTTATCAATTATGCGACGAAAAGGATGGTATATTTGTATTAAAGCAGGGTGAGTCCCTTGTTGTGGTAGATTGTTGACACTTCCTGTGGGAATTCCAAGTTCCCTGTGGAATGACCAGTCCAGATGTGAAATAGGCAAGGAATATCATTCGTGTTGCACTACTTGTGCGAAACGGTAAAGCGGTCATGGCACTGTGGGAGTCAATTAATCTGAGTCGGTCACGAAATATATCGTCCTCGAAAACGAAGAAGGACATTTCGTTCATCGATCTAATGAGTAGTGTAATACGGTATGGTGAGACTTTTCAGAAGAGTTTGGTGTTCCGTTTGAAGAAACAAGAACAACCTATATCGCGAGGGACATGGAAGCATCAAATTTCCTTGATGGGAAGAGAAAGTCTACATATGATCGATATGCTTGTGTTGAGAAAATGCTTTCCAACGTACCCCTTGTTTTCCGAAAGATCAAGACAATACTGGAATTTGGAAGTGGTAAAGAATCTGGTAAAAGTGGGTTTTCTT
>JAULBU010023277.1:0-18533 GCA_032358235.1 Odonthalia washingtoniensis
TATATAAGTTCATGTGGGGCACGTGTGAAAGATGAGCGGCGAGAAGAAAATCCCATTGTGCAAAGCCCAGTTCTTTGTTACAGGTGCGTCCAGGTTTGTTTTAAGATGGACCCTGTGCGTAATTGAAGAACAAATTGAAAAAATATGTGCACAGGAACAGTGCAACGTGATGAGAAGACGGATAGCTTTCAAGAAGTCCTCAGATCAACCGTAGGTAACCACTTCAATGTGATTTTATACTGATCTATCGAACCACTTACTTTGCGTTGTTTATCAATGGTAGGATCCATCCATAGCCGTATGGTATACGTATGGTATCCCGATTTGCATTATTTCTTTCATTTCGCTGCACTGTCGATCTATTCACTTTTCATCAAAAATGCTTTACACTAAGTTGGTTACTGAGCAATCGGCTCAAATCGTCTCATGGGCGGTACACCCTCTCCTATTTTTACATTTTCTTTCCTTGGTACAGAGTCGAACCCAACAATAAGGCTGGACTCGTTATATGTATTGTAGAGCATAATTTATAATCAGTCAGTAGATAGTTCAAAGATAATCGAAACGTCGCTGATTTGATAGCTTAAAACGGATCAATATGTGTGCATATTATTGCCTATCAGGATAATTACTTTGTTAGATTAATATCAGAGCATATTGCGCTGCCCATTTCTGTTCTACACATTCTAAAAAAAGAGGGCAACGATGACAATAAACCGACAGTCAAAGCACTATTTGTGCGATATATTTGCGATGTAAGTAGGAGAAATTTGGAACTTTTGTTCAAATGGAAATCACAATTCAATTCATTTTCAACTACCTGGCCGTTTACGTTACGCGTTTTGGACTGGTTAATAACATTAACCTAGCTAAATCCAAAGAAAACAATATTATTGTCTTCTTTGGATTTAGCTCATGGATGAAGATCCTCTCAGACTGGGCAGAAAACGGGAAGGGGTTACCGGAATTGTTGGCTACAGCGACGTGTAGTATTTACACCGTCGAAATTCGATATTTTTTCCAAGTAAGTGTGGCGGATGATTTTTTTTGAACCTCGTTTGAAATAGTATTTTTCGTAAGTAAGACTTACTTAAGTGATTGTTGCTCTGCATTGCATCCGTCATTTACGGATGCGTAATTTTCGGATGCAGAACAACAATCACTAAGACTGCGCTATCTGGAAGGGTTTCTGTCGGTGGAACCTAGCGTGACTTAGATCACGTTTTTATTCAAAATCGAGCAGATCGATAAGGAATCGACCGATGGGGAGTCAACTAACCAATGTGGTGGAGGATTTCCGAAAAAGTCTTCCCAAAATAGCGCTGCATGTGGATGTTTTGAAAAGTTTGAATGTGAAAAATATAACTATATTGACACATCGCATGAGAATAAACGAATCAGGCACTTATCAATGCATGCCATGACAAAATCGAAAATCGAATCATATTGATTCAATATTAAAAGCTAACTCAGTCATCAACATACAACAGGCAAGCGGACCGCACAAAACCTTCTGGGGTGTAGCGTTGTCTTACCACGTCCGATTTTGATAAAAAAGTATATGTATAAATTGGTATGATTTTGTTGATTGCGGTCACGTGAAGTATCTGATTAATAGGGGTTCTGTGTTCAACGTGAGAACGATAAGTATGCGATTCTCGATGCAGAAAATGGTGCGGTTTAATGGATAGCCTACTTTGTGCCGTATCGCTTTTTCGCACAAATACCATGGTACTTGATTTTATTGACAATTATAATTTTTCTGGAAGCCAGTCACAGCGACAAAAGGGCATACCTCAATTGGGGCATCACACACTGAAAAATGCGGCCGATATCGATTAAACATTGCCTCTTGGCTTCTGCAGTCTCTCTTAAAAAACTATTTATACATAACCTTCCATATCAGTGGCAACTGTTTACTGTACACTCCTAATATTAAAATAATATGTTAACAGAAGTAGTCCAGTAGAAGAGGCCCATAATTGGGACGAGTTCCACACGATGTAGTCATCTCAACATGAAACAGTATAATCCACACCCATCTCGTATAGTGTGAGATGGGATTTATTATTCGTACGGTGATCATTCTCAGATATTATTAGAAAGCATTATGATTATTGCTTTCCGGTAAATTTTGAGCTACCCACAATGTACAGGTCAACAATGTAACATATCATGTATCGGGTTTTGCCAATTGTCAGTAGAGCATTTCCAAGAAGAGCATTTCTAACACGATCAGTTTCCATTGTAAAATGTCAGAATTAGAGTTCAGACTATAACGGCAACTATGTCATTGCTACACGTAGTACAAAAGCACTGCGCGTATTGTAATTAGATACAACGAAAACATTCGTCCACATTTGTGCTCCAAATTCCTTTTTTTGATTTCTGGCTTCCACCCGACATGTGACAGAATACAACCCGTGTCTGGATTATTCAACCTGGTGTTTTTGGCCCATGAGTGATGGCACGACCAATTTGAAATTTGAAAAGTGCCCGTGAAAGAGGAGGAAAAATCATGGGGGTGATCGCGAATAGGTAATGGATTCTCGTCATTTCTTCGGCATGGCGGTAGCACGAAGTTCCTGAAAAAGGGAAAATGACTTATTTCGGATACATATCTCGAAAAGTATTGATGTAAAAATTGAGGAACCTAAAGGTTTTAGAAACTCAAGCCAACGAAAATTTGGTTCGTCTACTACAGTAAGAAACACTATTAGTAGTATAAATAACTGTGTTGTCATGGCCATTATCCGTGTTGTAGGAAACTGACTGTGATAAGAAGTGAATTATTTCTCGAATATAGCAATTATTTCATTGCTGGTAATCGCATGGGTGTTTCTTCCCCTTCGGCGGTGTTTTCTGTCTACATATTATTAGGTTTATTACTTTACTTCATACACGTTGCACAACGTAACCACCCCACGTTTCAATAATGTACTAAGTACGTTATTGAAACGTGGAGTAGAGTGGTACTATTTCCCCAGCCCCCCATTGTAACCTTCGCCTATCGGGACGTCCCCACTGCTGTAATCACAATCAGATTGACCGTACTATACACCGAAAAACACCACTGACCAATCACTGCCATGAAAAGTCTAGAGCTGATTTCTATGACACTTTTTGAGTTAGGTGAAATTTCGGGCCGATACCGGGCTGTGATTGGTTAGAGTGCGGAGGAGGCTACTTTTTGGGGTATGTTGCGATGTATTGTACTTTCAATATAGAGAAGGGGAAGGGTGGTGATGCAAACGGTTAAACGGGGGGTGTTGCGAAGTGGAGAAATCGGAGAAATGCCACGTTGTGGAAGACACGTGTGGAAAGTTCTGTTGTAGTGAGAAAGAGGAACGGGAATAGGGAGTTTGGGATAAGTGAAATGGCAAAAAAGGAGTAAAGGGCACTGGTGCCTTCATAGTTGTGTAGGCCACAATGCAGAATTTTGTCATTTCTATTTTTCAAAATTGGCCTAAATCGTTGATTTAGTGGTGTCTATTTCAGTAATAATTTAAGTGGAAGTAATTTGATTTTATAAAAGCTATGAAGATTTTTTTCGACGAATCAAAGTGTTGGGACCGTCTTTCTGTACGACACGTTCTACGCTTCGCAATCGACAACCGTCCGAAGACTCGGAAGATGAAGATAGAGAAATAATGCGGAGCATGTACGTCGTCAAAACGCCAATACCAAAACTGGTTCAAAATAGAGTGTCACCGTTTAGCTTTGAAAAAATCGAAGCTGAAAGGGAGGAAAATGTGGGACTTTCTCCAGTCAGTCAACCGTCTGGACAAACTGTATTCAGATATGACTGACACGATACACGTTTCTCTTTAATTAACACTTGAACAATATTATAAGCATCAAAACGTGAAGAGAGAGTCATGAGACTTCTCTCTCTTCCCCGTTCTCGTCACATCACAGGTTATGGGCCCTTACATGTAACCAACATAATAAAAATCACACAAACAAACGATACTACTAAGAGCATCTCCAGAGGTTGAACGTAAATTTAAAAAAATTGATCTAAAAATTTTATAGCCAAAATTTTTAGGATCGTTGAGAATTTCTAATCTCCAACGGTAGGAAGTTTAAAGTGCAACCTAACACAAAATTTAGGGTAGCTCGTGTAATCGAACGTAAAAAAAAATTTTACGTCTTGTTTTACGTTCTCTAGAACACATCGAAATGTCCGATCAACCCCAGCTCAACACAACCAGAACCAAAACAATGCAGCCATCACATCCTTCCAATACCAACGTGCCATATCAAGAAGTCACAACGGATTTGGTAATGTTGTCGTCGCAACGAGCACAACATGTAGAGACGGTACACTCACAATAACAAGCACCGGCGTCAATTGAGCAGTGTGGAAAGAAGGCTAAAGGCAAACAGCTGAAATGGACTGATTTACAAACTTTGGGCGCCGTGAATTCCATCATCAGCCTTCCCGATGCGGTGATAAAGGGGGCGAAGCAAAAACGGGATGATTGGCACACTCAATTGAAAAGTGAATATGAACGCAATGGGGTGCAAATGCAACAAGAGTTTAGACAACTGAATGACAAGAAGCAGTTTCAGATATGGGGATTGCGTTCCGGTAGAACAGTTGCGAAGAATGTAACATAGGCTTTAGATGCTTGCCATAAGTTTCATTCTTTTTTTTGAAACAGTAAGATCTATGAAATTCTGTGGTAACCCTAGTGAAGGGGATCTGATCAAAGCTACAACCGGATTCTATAATGGAAAAAATAAAAATATCGCATGTGTACGACGTTGTTCAAAAAGAAGGATATTTTTGGTAGGAAGACAATTTCCCTTTCAAATTACCTACGGTTGGCTGAAGGAAACACATGATGATTACCTTAATCCATGCAATGATTCGTCCGTAACAGAATGAACAATTACTGTAATAGAACAGTCACAACCACCATCACATTCGAAGAATAATTTGCATGAACCTGAACAAAATATCGAACAACCGACGACTAGTTTGAGTAGTGAAGGTAATAGGCTTCCTCCGGTAGTAAAGTAGCAAAAATAGAGCGAGAATATAAAATTGAACAAAAGAAGGAAGAGAATGTTCTCACAAATGCGTTTAATAAATTCTCCGACTCGTTCCAGCAAGCCATTATGCTGAAAATTGATATTATAAGGGGGAATGTACGTATTGAACAAGAAATGAAATTGGAAGATGTAAAAATTCGTCGTAACGAAGAGGAATTGGAAGCGTGTAAAGTATTGTTCAATGACAGTGATGAAGAACCAATACGATACAGGAAAGAGTTACGGAGACGTCGTTCACTTGAACTGGAAGAGGAATAGGAAGCGGCAGAAGGACATAGTAAAAAGAAAGCATGGAATTCACAAAAGAACAACGATGAAGAAGAAGATGAGGAAAATATTTGTTAGTTTTTGTTTTTAGTTTAAACATCTTCTTTAGAATTAATATCATCACCATCATCAGATTCGGCCTCCGAATCACCTTCTTTTTCATTGTTATTGACGGTAATGTCATCAAGGTCACCCTATTCTTTCTCCAAATCTGATCTGCGAGTGCATTTTGTAATAAAATATGGTCACACTTGTCTTCAACTGGGTCTGCTGTCAACCGAAGGCAATCAGCGTAATCGTACATATCAGACGGAATCTCATGTGTCTTGACAGGAACTATTTAAGCCTCAGGATCGAAACTAACAATGTGTTTCCTACCAAAACCCCCTCATAGTCGCTGTCTCGTTCCTCGACAATCATATTGTGTAAAATAGCACAACATTTTAAAGTTGTGTTCATTTCAGCCGTGTGCCAGATGAGAAATGGATTGGAAAGTATGTGCCATCTGCTGAAAGGTACAGCATATACAAGCTCTGCAGCCTTTCGAAATCCCTCTTGTTTGGAGGAGAATGTCTTGTCACGTTTGCCCGATGGGTTTGGGATTGTATTAACAAAAATTCTAAATGTTGGATAAATTCCATTGGGCACCCAGTGGAACCAATCAATCGGTCTACCTGCAGGTTAGAAAAATGGTTGAAATGTAGGCCACTTTTCGCAACGAACATCCCGGAACAAATCAGAACAATTCATGATGTTGATTTCATTAATTGTTCCAGGACATCCAAATTTGATATGCCATAACCAAAGTCGGTCATCAAAATCTGACTCCAAACGAAGTTATAGCTTCGCACTTTTACCAATTGTCTTTCGTTGTTCTGCAACACTTCCCTTCTGTAACTTCCACCCCGGGAAATAAAGGGCACCAAGAGCACCAGGAAATCCTATCTTTGGATGTCGTTTCATTAGCTCGCGTGTATCGTCAATTGTGGGTCGTCTAATATATTCGCTTTCAAAGAAATCGCTTTGAAAAAGTTCTTCCGATATAGCTCCAATGAGGACTCAGATAGTCTGATTTATTCAGTGACAGCATCTGCACCAATCCTAAGACTGAGTTGTCTCAAAGCTCCGGCTATTTTTTGGTCGGCTTTAGCAGATTGTTAACCAGTTGTATCATGACTGCACCGGAAGTATTTGTCATGTAAAAGTATAGCTGATCGTACTGTTTCGTATACTTTTCGTGGCATTCTAAATACCCTTTCAAATTCAGTTTCAGTGAATGTCATCCCTGTCTTCCCTGTTGTCGAGTTCGGAGCGTCATCTGTGGAAAGTAGTCATTGTGTGGTCTTATACCTCCATTGTAACTACCAAGCGGTCGGTTGGGCGTGCGTCCGAATCTTGAACCACCATGTCGCCTTTTTTAGATCGGTGGTCGTTTGATTGCGATGTATGCCGTTGTAAACATGGGAAAGGCACCAGCTGCAGCAATCATCATGTTGTTCAGATTGTTGTTCGTCATGGTCTGTGCCTCGTTACGATGCATTGCACCGCTGGGGATACCGGAACCTAAAAAGAAATCATCATTTAAGATTTTACGGTCAGCCAATGAATTAATTACACGGTTACGAAATTTTTTACGAAAATGTTTTTACGAGTGGCCTCTCGATATGCTCCAAGGAATTATATACATACAATATACACATATCCCTACTGTCAAATTTTAATGTTGACTTGAGTCAACAAAATTTTACACGTCTTGTAGTTTCGCAAAATATGACCCCAAATCCAACAAACTTTCCCCTGACTAAAGAGGAAGCCATGATGATACCGGGGAACTAAAATTTTTGAATTTATCTATTCTGGTTTGGGAGGAAGGTCTTTCGCAACGTAGGTTGAAAATGGAATCCAGACCTAGCGGAAATTCCGTTATGTTGACTACAGTAAACATAAAATTTAATGAACTTTAATGAACAATCGCGGTTTCATTATGAACCCCTTTGTTGTGAGGATTAGAAAATTATAACACTTTCATGGCAAGTTGCGAGGCCGCAACGAAACATTTGGATGCCAAACTGTCCAACAGCTGAGATGAAGACCTAGTCAGTTTCGTAAGAATGAACCTACTTTCACCCATTAATGGTACATTTAGACCAATTCGACCCAATAATGAGACAGATTTTTCCATACTAACGCCAGTACAATGCGACATTAAGAAAACAGAAAGAAATCTGTACCTGTTTCCAATACGAAGCGGTCTATGGCCTAACTTTTTGAAAATTATCAATTCATTCATCCATAACATAGTTTGCCGTATTATCTTATCCATAAAAAGACCTACGAGCTGCGCTCTGTAATCTGGAACATCTGGAACATCTGGAACATCTAACTGTATCTTCATCCTTTCGATGATATATAATCTTGCTAGTTCTCCAACAATATCCTCCACAAAGACCTTTCCATCATTATGTTTTCTGTTTCATTGTTTTTTATTATCCAACCATCCGTTGGATCGACATGGTTTCGGCCAGAACCACGTCCTCTTCCCCTTAATCTCCTTGAAAAACCACGACCTCTTCCTTTTTCAGAAGGAACCCCCGTTGGACGTCCTCTTCCACGACCACGACCACGACCACGTCTCCTTGAAATATATCCTGGTGTAACTGTGAGATTTAAATTTGCATCTGTTGTATCTGCACCTGTATATGCACCTGTGGCTGCACCTGTGGCTGCACCTGTGGCTGCGCATGTTGTTGTGGGTGAATATTTGAATGTTGTCGTCGTGATTGTAGTTGTGGATGTGGATGTGGTTGTGATTGTGGCTGTTGATGTGGTTGCAGAGGATTGACTGCATGGAATTGGTCTTCATTTCTGCTCATTTTCGATTCTCTGAACCTTGACTTACAAAGTAGAACATACTACAACTGTGAAATCGTAAGCTATATTCACTATGGTCTGAAACAGAGTAAATAATCAACTCGAACGGTCCTTGAGTTCGAAACCGTATTGAAGAACAAACAGCTGTAAGAATGTGAAAGCCACATGCTTGTTTTTTTGTAAACAAGCTTCAAAGAGCACCCGTTTGTCTGCATGAAGTATGAAAATACGTTTAAAAAGTCATACAGTGTAAAGAAAGTGAATCAGAAGCACCATTACGCCAACTTTATACCCCGAAAAACCCTCCTTATGTTGACTATAGTCAACGTAACGACGGTTACAAATTAAGATGGTTTCTTGATTATGTTGACTGTAGTCAACTTTACAGACATTAGGGATATATGTTTTACGAAACATCGTAAAATTAAGTTATCAATATTCGAATAACCACACCTCATTGTACAATCATCAACTTATAGAAGAGTTATAGAAAAGAAATATATCAATATCAAACAATATTAAACAAATTGACAAAACCGACAATCTACGTAATATCCCAACATTCTTGTAACTACAAGATAATAATTACCAACCTATAAATATCACAATATACTGATAATTATCATATATTACTCTACTAAATACACACAATCCATCATTATTCTGCATACGTCAGTAACTCGAAAGTTCAATATGGCCCGATTCAATATTAAAATATCAATAAACTGTTTTGAAAATATAAAAAAAATCAATAATTGACAATATTAAATTGATTGATACTATTTTTCATTGGTGTATTCAATATGATGCAATTACAAAACGTTGTTTCTCAAAATATTTCTATTCGCCAATGTTTGGGCAATAGGAACTTTTCTAATTTAATTTGTACCTTTAGGAAATATCTACTGTTGCATTGGTGACTTTGCTTTTTGCCAATAATTTTTGAACATTCCATTTCTTTTCAAAATCATCAACTTTATTTTGGGAAAATTTGTTGGTATTGACAACGACAGTTCAAGTTCATGAGTAAGTTCAACTTTCACTAATTGATGGACAATGAATCCGACTTTTAAGTGGTCCCGCCCGCTGTGCTCTTTCGAATATACATCTGAACATGGAATTAACATCCACTTATATATGGCGGACCCCACACAAAACAGTACGGATGGCGCTTGCAGAAAAAGAAAGGAGACATCAGATTTAAACCAGTTGGCGGTTCCGAGGAACATATTCGAACACGGGGAAAGGCTGCCTGTAGATAGAGCTACGAACAATATGTTTGCAGTGCAAGAACAGTTGGATTGCACTAAATTTGATAGCGAAAACGACTTTGAGGGTGATATTGTTGTACCTGTTGAGTCGATGGTTGATTCGGTAGAAAAGTCGAAACTTGAAGGAATTGCATCGTTCTTTATGAATATGGGTTGCAATGTTAGCGACAAATTTTGCAATGAACTATTAGTTATTTTGAAGGAAAACTCAAACCTTGTTGGACAGTTCTGTCCTTTGTTTCCGAATATATCCTCTATCCGTGAATTTTGCTCTCTGGAGACCAAGAAACGATTGGGAAAAATGGATTTATGAAACATACAATTGTTTCTGAAAATAATCTCCAAGTGAATCTTTATAGGCGTGATGCGTTGGAAGTTCTTAGAACTGAGATTGAATCCACATCGTTCGATTCCATTATACTAACCCCAGCTGCTAATTTTGCCCTCAGTACGAATCCAATGAACTCAGACATCGGTGTGAACGCCGTTCCAAAAGTTACTGAATACGTAAAGGGGTGTGATAAGTACAATGTAAACTGGAAAACATTTAACGAGGATGGAGAGGATTCTTTCGTTTCTCTCTTGCAGGTTTACAGCGATAAATCTCAAATCAGTTTGAGACCGAATTCATTTTCTTTTTTCGCTATGCATTTAAATCTACTTAATTTCAATGAAAGGCATAGAAGGAATAACATTATGTCGGAAAGTTCTGTTGTGGCTTACTTGCCAGTTAGATATGTATCACTTGACCATGAGCTTGGTGCCCAGAAGTCAAAAGCCTCTTAGTCTGAAAAATCTGTACATCGGAATATCGATCGATCTGACATGCTTAAAAGTTTACACAAATCAGTAGAATTTGTCTGTTCTGACATAATTCATATTGCGGAGGAAGGTATTTTAGTAACCACCTCTGATGGAAAGAAGCTCCGTGCGCATTTAATGTTGTCTTCGTATGTGGAAGACTTACCCGAAGCGGAGGACACGACTAGTGTAAAGCGCAACTCCTCAACCACATCTCTATGTCATAGATGGGACGTGGTAAAGGAAGATCTACCAAATTGTACGAAAGCAACGGAGAAAAATTTGAAAACAACAATGTAATTGATGGAAAAACTTGAAGAAGGGGACACGGAAATTGTGGAAACTTTGAAGATGAATTCAATGTTATCGTTCTTACCAGTTTTGGTATATTTTCCTTTCGTTGGAATTGATCCTTGTGCTGATACCTACGCAATTTTTCAATTCGAACCGCTACATAATTTTTCACTCGGAGTTTCAAGGATGTTGAAGGAGTGTCAGTTCCTTTTACTTAGAGATAAATCACGCCAAAGCACACCAATACTTTCAAACAGGGGTGAAGGTCGCTTCTATAATACAATCAGAAAATCTGTATTGAGAATTTAAATATTTTCTTATTTAATGTTCGAAACCTGTCCGTCGGTTATGTGTTACATGTTGACTTTTCGTAGGAACTGTCAACGGTATATTGTCAGGACTTTTCACGGAAACTGCTATAACAGGTATGCTGGAGGCTGCAGATACGATGCAGTAAATGTTATTTTTCCCTTCTTAGAGTCTATTGTCGACAAATGTTGTAGAAACCATAAAGAATCTCCGATAACCGAAGTTTTACACAAAATGTGTCTCCATTGTAGATCAGATTTATAAGAGAGGAAGGAGCCTGGTTGAGCACCTCAGGATTTTGTTGATTTTGAATTAAATATAAAAGAATTCAAGGACTGTGGAAGGAAAATATTTGAGAAGTATCAGCCATCCAGTATGGGGACAAGCAAGTGGCATATGTTGGATCATGTTGTCAAAGATCTTAAAAGGACTGGAGGAATTACATATATGTATAGCGGGTTATATGAAATGGCTCACAACGGTTTTAAAGCAGACTATTCAATGACCTCTAAGAGGCATGGAACTGTTATGAATGAAACGATATCACGACGCCAAGAAAGGTATGGTGACAGAATATCATCTCAGTAAGGTCATGAAGATTGTTATGGTAATAGTTTGAAAAACCAAGACCAAACAAAAATAGAATCAAAACTGTTGAACATGATGATGGTTTCTTAGTTAGAAGATGTAAAACAATTACGCAACAGGAAATGGAATTGTTCTGCAAAGATGTATATTGTAGCTGAAATGAATTATCGGTAAGAAGTGAAGTTCTGACTGTGTAACAGATATTTTTCTAAAGTTGGAGAGGATGGATTCGAAAGTATGGTCAGGCTTCTTCGGAAGGAGCTGGTGGTGGGTATGAAGCTTGCAGAAGCCACGCATGTAAAAATGGAGGTTACTGCATCAGGTTATATATCTGGATATCGGCCATCAACATTGACAAACATGGTAAAAAAGGCGAACGTTGTGTATATACCGAATGATAAATATAGAATTTCACAGAGAATTGTTACCAAGCGATCATTTTATGGATCAAGGTGGCCTCGCCTTGATAATGTAATGGTTGAATCTGTTGACTATAAACACAATGATAATGGTGACATGCCTGTGTGGTTTGCAAAGTGTCTTTTATTCTTCAAGATACCGAAGAAGAAGAAAGAATTAATAACTTGTCAGGAGCACAAACATCTCCGATGCACTGAATGTGATAAAATAATTGAAATTAACTGTGCTTTATTCAATATTATCATGTTTTGGATAATAAGGAGTTGGAGATCGACGGTATAGATAGAGAATTAAATTGTATACTATTACAGTGGGAAAGAAGTGAGGGAGAGGAAGATAAAAGCCAGTCAGCGAAGCGGTTGGGTATAATTCCAAAAGATAGCATTCATGGGATTGTCCATATTTTCCCTGCAGATAGAAAATTAGGCTTTTTATCTAAGAATGATCCGAGAAACCGGAACGCTTCTTTGAGTGATGGAGAAGAAAATTGGGCAACAGAATTATTTTTCGTGAATAGATTTTATTATGCTCGAGGTGAGGTGTATGATTATGATACCCAATGAAGTTTGTAGTATGTTTCAATATAGAAGTTCAACTAATAGTTATCATATAATCACCATCAACCAGGCTTTCTTCTACTTTAATTTTATACCTCTAATGAATTGGAATTGATGCGATCAGTCTTTCCGTCATTTACAAATCCTCCATTTGCTTGATTAAGAAATATGATGTTCATTTTTTCCCAGAAATTGTGGTATTGTGGTTTTACACTTCTTTATATCAGAACCAAAAAATAAAATTTCTATCACTATTGCGAAGAATGTCAAATTTATAACTTGATTATCAAGAAAAATAATAACTTGATTTGTGATTCTGATGATGTAGTTGCTATACCTTTTTCTTTGTAGTCTGCTATTCCTCATATTCAATTTCCTCATTGTCACTACAGTACTCATTAGCTTCAACTCCTTCTACATCAATATCATGTTCTTTTAATGTATCCTCCATATTAATATCCGCTTCATCATATGCCACAGTTCGTTCAACATGTTGTTGTTTATTAATTTCATCGTCATCTTCTTCATCACTGTCTTGAATGACATCCAGCGGGCATAGTCCTTGAAAGAGACAAATGACGAATCCAAGTCATCTGCATCCAATCTTATAGTTGTCATAACACTGACATCATCGTGTTTTGAGACCTCAAATCGTCTAAAATTTCTAAACGCCTTACAAGAAGGTTCATTTGAAAATAGAATATCCGCACCATCCACTTTCTGCAGCGGTAGAGGATAGGACTTTTCAGATTCGGCGCAAATATCTTCAAACTTTGCTCTGCGTCACCACGTCGTATCTCTGGTACCATCATATAATTTCTTAAATAACTTTTTCAATGCCTCTTTCTTTTGGGCTAATCTTGTCAGTTCAAAATCAGTTCCAACATTTTCCGGTCTAGTCGCAACTATTGCTCTACATCCAAGAGAGAAACGTGTCTTTAGTAGCAGTTTTCTTCGTGCTCATCGATTGGTGGCATACTGCATCAAATTTCTTTAGGAGAATCTGACTTCTTATTGCTGATTTAAATACGTCCGGTTCCAGTTCCTCTGACGGAAGCTTTCCCATACTTGTACGCAGAACAGTGACAACACATTGGCCAATAAAATTTCTCATGGTTTCTGGAGTGCTTGTGAAGACTGTCTCATGCTGTCACTCTTCCATTGGGCATATGGGTATGTGGCTGGAAGTAAAAAGAAGGCGGCCATCTGGTTCTTCTTCTACTGTAACAATTGGTGGTCCTAATGAGTGGATTTATTATTTATTCGACAAATACGTTTCCCCATCCTAGGTTACTTTAAGTACACGTCCTCTCCAATCTCGTATCATCCTGTCCTACTCTGTGTGCAAGTTTGGATCCCATTCTCTCCTCCATGTCCCTATCCCATGACTGGAAAACCTTGCTAGTATATTGATGTGCAAAGAGTGAAATTCCATTAGCAAACTCAAGAATGTAGTTACCGATAGACTGATCAATTTCTTTATCTCTTAATTCTATTCTGAGATTACGTTGTAAATAGTTGGCACTGTTAATAGACGTTCCCTTTCCTTTAAAAGTGGAGGCCTTACTTGATTCAGTTCCTCGAAGATTTTCATCACATTCTGCTCTCAATTTCATTGCTTAGTTCTCTTTAACCAATCTTTCACACTTTTCCTGCCATAGATTTAGAGCTTCAAATAATTGTCGGGTTGATTGTTTCGAACTCTGAATGTCACATTTCAGTATGTTGTATTTTTCCAATGTAATCGTTATTTTCGTTCCCGTATTGCTCATATTACCGTTATCAAGCTGTTCCTCATCACCTCCGTCCACAGAATGTAACGAACGAACAAATTTACTGGTCGAAGCTCCTCTATTGTTGACCCGTTTCTTAGACTTCCTTCTGCCTAATTCACAACCATCCTGACTCCAAGACTCGATTTAGTTTCTTGATTCACTGTAACAATCAAGTGGCATATTTCCTTTGCGCTGAAATTCCATCTCACAATTTTGTTGTTCCATATGGTCATCCATACCTCCTAATCATTTTTTAATTAGTTCAGGATTAGTTTTACTACTGATTTCAGATCTTTTTGCAGGTGTTACGGTATCCTGTGCTGTCCTTGTTGAAGAAATCATGATATTGGAAGGATTGTTCTTTTTCCTCAATTTCAATGTTCGCATCTGATTACCATTTAATTCTTCTTCTAGCTGTCTATTCTTTTCTATCCGAATAATTTTTGTAGGATCATGTGCTGTCGCCGTTCTGCGAACTCTTCCATATTTTTTCCCTGTTGATACTAATGGAGAATCTGTTACATAATTTCTATTCTTCTTCGAAGAAGAACGTCGTGCGCGAGTCTTTCGTTCCATTATATTAAATTGTTAGAGGATTAGGTTGTATTCTATGCTGTTTAATAAAAGAGTTGCTGCGTTCTATGCTGTTGAATGAAAGAGATTGTTCAGACTTTTGTAAATAAAAACTCTATGTTATATTTATAAGGCAAAGAATATCATTCTCATGCACATTAAAGAAATTATTCTGAACGGGATTATCCATTTCCAATCCACCATAACGGCCCTGTTGAGACTGTTAGAGGATTTATCCTTTATCTTACATCAAATGATTAAACCTTCAATAAATAATAAACATGAAGTATCATTAAGTACACTGCATTATTATTCGAAACGGTACGATATTACATAGAAATATACTCTACTTCCGAATAGATAAATTGGAGACAAAGAAGGCAATAAACCTAAAGTACATACAGTATTTGAAGCAATATTCCTTCACAGACATTAAAATTTCCCGTTCAGTATAGTGCCGTTTAGTTACCACCCATCTTTTACAAGCTGATTAACCGTTAATAGGAAACGAAGCGAAGGTCGTGTGTATATAAGGCTTCAGGTGAAGGTCCTTTTGTTGTAATGATACCGTTACAATCTCGCCTGTTAATGTTGTCAGGAGCAATATTTTTGGCGATGGAAAGTTGAAGATTGTATTCTTATATGATGATGATGAGAATTTTATCCAAAAGGTGAAAGAAGACTTCGGCGCTAACGAGAAGCCGTTTGACGCATGAAACGTGCGTCTTTCTTCGTGAATTCCTCTTGATCAGTACATGCGCTACTTTAACATCGACGAAACCATTCACATTCAATGAGGATCGCTTATTGCAGGGAAGATAGTGGGACAGAGAAAGGAACTTTCTTGATTTTTTTATTCCAATTAGAATTATTATCTAAAAAAGAAAAAAGGAAATCAATGGGGTTAATTGGCTGCAATAAATTATTGACATTTTCATTTAAAAATTAAAAACAATTATTAAAATTAAAATTATAATAAAATTATTCTCAAAATTATTATTTTGGAAAAGAAAATGACACTCTACAGTTCTTACAGTGTTTACACTGTTGGTGCGAGGAACAAGCGTGCTAATAATCAACTCAAATTTCGCTCACGACTACATCCCCCCTTCGCTCCTAACTTCATCACGTTCATCCTCAGCATTGAAGATCCCCATCACTTTTGGCATATGCCTCGACCTTTTCAACCGTATCTTACCCATTCTTGACCATAAACATTTGAAAAAGTCAAATCTTCCACTGCAATCTTTTCAAATAACAGGGCCAGTACTCAGCATGTCGTGACGGCTTCAAAGCTCGCTTTCTATCTCTTCCGTCAATCCGATTTTTCTTCAGTAGCTCTCAGTCTACTCATCGCTGCAATCGTCGCCCTCGAGCGCACACAGGTTCCTGAATCCGGTCATCAACTGCATGCAAAACGCAAATCCTCCTCCACCATCTACTGAAAGGCTCCCCCAACGGTACGTACTCATATTATTCAATCTTCTTAGTATTTGTTCGGTCTTACAGAATGTTACTCAAAGTCCCCATACGAAGCAGTGGTTGCAATTTCTCTTCTCTCATCCTGCTACTCTAATTTATCTAAGGAAGATAAGGACAAACTTCTCATTCTTTCAAGCACCGTATTCATGAAACCGCCCCATCATTATCGTAACGATCTTAGTTTTTCTTCTACAGTCTTATGTAACGCTGAAGCAGAGATAATTCTTTCAAAGGTGATTTTGATTGTTGAAAAATCTCTCATCCGTGAACATGAAAGTGCCCTTATGACAACCTCTTGGCTCTTTAAAGCCATGTCTCCATTAGGTGTTTACGGAGCTGTGACAAGTGAAGGTATTTTAATTTATGGTAATGGTACTGAACATGATGATGATGCATTATTAGATCCCACTCATTTGGATATAGATGTGACTGAAGAAGCCGTTAAAAAGTTGTAGATGATGGCTTGTACTTGAAAGGGGACAGATATATAAATATACGAAAAACAGAAATAATCATCACAACCGGGAAGAAATAAATATCAGCAACAATCAACATCCATCATACCAACTTCACATCAACATAACAGATTAAAAACCGCTTCGACGACAAATTGATAATACATCAAAATGGGAGTTCAGGAAAGAATTAAAGAGATCGAGTTGGAAATGTGAAGCACGAAAAATAATTAAGCTACGGAAGGAGTAGTTCAACAAATCACAACACCTATTGATATAAATTAAACTCACTCACAAAATACCAAATTCTAACATAAAATTCTAACATAAAATATTTCAAGCATATGGGAATGCTTAAAGCGAAATTAGCTAAATTACGAAGAGCGGCATTAGATGGACCTAAAACAGGTGGGAATTCAGCAGAGAGAGGTTTCGAAGTAGTAAAATACGGAGATGCTCGTGTTGCGGTTGTTGGATTTCCATCTACTTTCTAAGTGCTGTAACGACCACAGAAAGTGAAGCTGCCAATTGTACAGGTATTTAATTATGGTCAAAACGTATACATCAACAACGTAATATATGTATATATATCTGACTTTATTTTTAATTTAATATTCGTGTAGATGATTTTACAACATTAACATGTGTACCAGGATTTTTTGAACATAAAGGTGCAACTATTCAATTGTCAGATTTACCAGGTACTATTGAAGGAGCTGCGCAAGGTAAAGGAAGAGGACGTCAAGTGATAGCTGTTGTTAGATCTGCAGATCTTATTTTATTAATGCTTTATGTGACTAAATAGGATGTTCAAAAACAATTACTTGAACATGAATTGGTATCTGTTGGTATAAGATTAGATAAAAATCCACCGGATGTATATTTCAGAGCTAAACAAACTGGTGGTATAGCGTTTACAGCAACTGTACTATTAAGTAAAATAACTGAAAAAGTAGAATTTTCAGTATTGAAAGAATATAAAATACGTAATGCTGAATTATTAGTAAGAGAAGATATAAGTCTTGATAAATTGATGTGATTGATGGTAATAGATAATATTTTCCTTGTTTATATTTATATTCCAAAGCTGATGCTGTTTCATTAGAAGAAGTTGATAGATTAGCAAGGAAACCTAATTATGTTGTTATGTCATGATATTTGAAATTGAATTTGGATTATACCATACAGAAAATATGGGATTTTATAAAATTATGTAGAGTATATACTAAAAAGCAGGGTGCTCCCAATGATTTAGTCGATCCCGTTGTATAATAAAAATGCCACGACGGAATTGTTGATGTGTGGGATTTGAGAAAGCGTGGCGTGGTTGGACGGGTGGATAGGATGGGGAAGGATATGAAGTGTCGGAGGTGTCGTTGGATGGAATGGGAGAATTTGGATGCGCAGTCGGTGCTGCAGACGCTGTATAAACCAAATGGACGCTCCAATCGAACAACTGGTCAAAATCAAAGTGTGAAGGACATTAGTATGAGCTTCTTCCTTTTCTCATATTGCCTTTTTTTTCTTTTCTTTTTATTTCTTCTTTTTGAACTATGTCGCGACACTAACTGCTCGCTAATAATATTAAATGTTATTTTTTAATTAAAAAATAAAACAATAGACAGTTATTGGTTTGCAAAATTCTTTTAGAATTCACTTAATGTTTAGTTGCATTTTTTACGGAGACGAGATGAAGACGGCATTCAACTAGAGTATACAACATGAGACAAACAGATTACACAATTAAGAAGAATGAACTTCGCATCAGAAAGTATTCAAAACTACTACGACTGGCAATAGTAGTGCGGG
>JAULBU010023288.1:3908-18532 GCA_032358235.1 Odonthalia washingtoniensis
GAGGGGAGAAGACCTGTGCTCCATCCGGAGCAGAAAAATGTGCCGTAGATGATGGACTTCATTTCAAATTTCTTCCAGGCTGCCGATACGGTTATAAATTTCGGTTCTGGAACATTATCTGTTGCTAGAGCTTGTTTGTTGCTGCCAAAACACCGCCGTTTAGTTGGTTGCGAAAAGGATGCATCTTGCGTGATTCACTCAAGACCATATTTGGAGGGGGTTTATGCACGTCAGCTACTGAATCCGGAATAGGATTTGACAGCTGATGCCACACTTTCAGCAGCAGCAGCAGCAGAGAGATTTGTAACGGCAATGGATGTATTAAAGGCAAAGAAGAGGGTTGATATGTAGAAGACACCAAGTGGTCTTTTTCCTGTTAAAACTTTCACAGATTATATTAGGCACTACTTTGAAACAATCCACAACGATTATACAATTTTCAACAAGTGCAAGAATGTACCAATATCCCATTGGGATAGACAGTACGTTTTGTTGTTTCACAGCTTGGATCCGAGGTGCTTGCTTGATTGCGGGGCTGGTGCTCTGTGTGTTTCGGTACGAAAATCTAGAATTAGACACTGAGAAGATGATCTCTGTGTTTTCAGTGAGAGCAGTTTTTTCGGACCTAATGAACTCATCCGCTTCTACTACGGAGCTCTGGTGTACACAGACTTGGGTAAACAAGGTCAGCCCACAAGAACATATGGTGAGGAACTCATGGAAGTGACGGTTAAAGAGTTTAGAAAATGGGCTGCAGATATTCACGTAAAAGCGACAGACGAGAAAGGCGACCACCATTCCGTTTGGGTTGTATCACCACACTTCTGTGCAATGCGGTACATTAACGACAGTCGTTATTTACCGGGTGATTTGAGCATGAAAAAGGCTAAAAATGGGGACATAAAACCAAGAACACCAAATGCGTCATGGAAGATGTTTTCAAAACCCAAAACAGCAACATCCTATGCAAACTATGGGATGATGGGCATTGTGCCTTCAAGGAACATAGCTGTTGGTGAAGAACTCTACTTGGACTATTTTGGTGAGTATTTTTCACAATACGCGAAACACACATTGTACTAGACGAGGTAGATTGGACTTACTTCAAATGTTCATGTCAGTTACAATACATTCTCCAGCATCTTTCCAATAAATGTTGCTAAAAAATCAGATTATCCGTTTTCTCCATTTTCGCTTGGTGAGATTTTTTAATCATTTTACTTCGTTGTTATTCATGCAATGTCTTACTAAAAACTACTATAGTCGTCTTAAGTTTAGTTTATTACCCAATTTTTTGAAATTTTACGTTTTACAGTGTGTCACATAAATACTATTCCGTTTATTTTCAGTTTCAAACCCCACATCCTTTCTTCGCATTTTCGTCAAAAATGTAATCAAATTAAAACACTTTTGGCCCATGCCGTCCCCATTTAAGATAATGTGCAGATTTTTGGCACAAACTGCATATTACGTCGTCTACTACGGATGTTTCATACCGACATATCCATTTGGGTCCCATAAACCCAGTTGACACATACATTACATTCGGGACTCCACCTCTTGGAAGCCAACATCCTTTTTCTGAAGACATTGACGATAAAATAAAAATCTTAAGAACCAGTTCAACCAACAATATATCTGATCTGGTTATCAAACCACTTTCACCGCAGAAACATCAATTCATAATGAAATTATACCAAACCAACAATTCCAAGACCAATCATAACCAGATATCCTCAAGCACGGAGGAGTGTGAGAATTTCTCTCCCAAATCAAACAGCCTTTTTCTTTCTTCTACTGCTTGAGTACATCTCCTGTTTTCAATACAGTTACATTATTATCATCACGAATTATCAGAATCATATGCAATCCTAACCCACACCTAAGGCACATTTTCACACCCATACTTTACAAGTTCTACACTATGATTTTCTGTTTACACATGAGTTTCTTATTTTCACATTTTTAAATTTCTTTTACTTTTTCAGTGAGACTTTCTCTCATACACGCGCCACAAGTGTAACATACAGAAACATGGTACACGTTGCAGAGTAATTTACTTCAACACTTAAATAAATATTTAAGCGTCCGATGAGAGAGAATCAGTGAAAGTTGTATCTGTCTCTCTCATCAAGCTTATCACACCACAAAAAACCAGTGCGAGAACAGTTTTTACCACCGTATTATGGCAATGAAAATTCCGAAACGTACAGTATAGTCACAATGAAAATCTAAGATGTACAGGGTAAATGTCCAATCAAAATTATACTCAAAATTATACACGTGGTGTAGTGTCTGCACTAACATTACGTGTTCACACCTGTGCGCAATTACGATTTTAAAGTCTAGCACCTGTGAGCAACACCATGACAGTAAACCATATAATGACATTGTATGGTATGAAAGTATGAAATTACAGACCAAGATTATAGTACACGAACGCCGTCGTTCTTAACAGGCAATTTCAATCCCTACATAATAAACTCAATCGGCCGTCCTTCACTCTCAACACTGCAATCGTCCCCGTTCATTTCTAACAGACAATCACCATCCTCGTAGTATCCCAGTCGTCCTTCACTTTCAACACCGATCACTCACTTCCAATCCATGTTCACTTCTAACAGACGCTCCTCATCCCTCTGTCAAAAATCCTCCAATGGTTACCCCGATGACACATTTCCAATCCCCATTTATGGTGCTTCCGTCACATTTCTAACAGACACTCCTCATTCCTCGGTCAAAAATGAACGCCGACTAGAGTCTAGTCAGTCTGCCGTCCTCCAATTTAAAAGTCGAGAACACACTTTCAATCCCCTTTCATGGTGCTTCCGTCAAAGAATCAACGTCCTTCACTCTAAGCACCAATCACGCACTTCTGATCACACAATGCCAATTCCCGTTCATGGTACATCCGTCAAACAATAAACGTATGCCATATGGATGGCCGAAAGGCGGAGAAATGCCACACACGCCATTTATGTTCTATTCCCTCTAAGCTCAATCCATCATTCTACCTTCGTTCTGCACTGAGATTCGAACAAACCATTTCTTTTATGGATTCTGAAATGGAATAGGTAGTGAATAGGCGGGAGCTGTTTCCTTTGTATTTTTATTACTATTGGCATACTTGTGAAGTTGTTAGTATTGGCATAATCTGTCTTCATTTGTGGAAATTTTCATATCTTGACGGATGAAACCCAGAGTTGTTGCATTCCTGGCAGAGGTAGCATTTACATTTCGTCTTTTTTCATTTATCTTCATTTAGCTTTATTCCGTTTATAAACAAAATATAACAAAACATATTTAATTTTTAAGTTTTCAGTTTTAATTTTTAAGTTTTCGGTTTCAATTTTAAATCCTAAATCCTAAATTTTAAATTTTAAATTAAAAATTAAAAATTAAAAATTAAAAATTATTTAATTCCTAATTTTTAACTTTTAGTTATCAACTTTTATTCATATTAACTTTCAATTTTTCCAAGGAAGGAATAGAGTGGCCCTGCATCCCCAAGTTTTTTGCATTCGACAGGAGCCCAAACCTTTGTCTACATTAAACCGGTAACATTCTTATCTTGGAAAAACGTTCAGTTCTAGAAATTGGAGCTGTTGTAACCCCCATTTTCAGAATCGTTTAGAGATGTGACGTGTCTGTGAAATCGTGCTGCAAGACATGAAACTCCTTGACCAATGTGTCCACTATCAAGTTGTTCCTCTAATTCAGATGTTGGTCCGATTGTCGGTAAATTCAACGAACGTAGGCCTATACTTCGCGGAGTATCGCTTAGACCGCCATCCTCTCCATCAACATCAGCTCGCACGCGTGTATGGAGAGTGTCGATGAACAAAAATTGCGAAGCTCTGTTCAACCTAACTTGATAGTACAATGGACAAGGTTTGTCGCATATTAGATGTTTGCAGAGAAAATACTAACTACATAGCCAGGATCCACATGGACACATGAAATGTTCTTTCAATCTGACGTATGTCCCATTTGGAAGCTTTTCATTACAATTTTTCTATTTCCTTACAAAATATTTCCACCAGACGAGCTTTTTCAGGCCATGACACATCGCATTGTAATCATTCAAAAATTTTCCTAACAGTCTCGTATCATTATGTGGACAAGCAGGTCAAGAAGTGGGCGATTGAAAGAAATAAAATGCAGGCGTTTCAAGACAGACCAATGGGCCTCTAGTTTGATAATAGTTCGAGTAATTGCCACCTTTTGGTCATCCGATGGCTCCATAACTGCCAATATTTGTTACTATACCAAGTATCTTCTACGTATCGGTTGATTTAACCTTCATGGGATCTTGTCGAGAAAATATATTTCAACTCTGACCGGGCCTGCTCGTGCAGAGCGATGTTTGTAGAATACATAAATACAGTGAAGCGACCGTAGAGGTTTTCAATCATGTTGAGGAGCCCTCTCTAATCTGAATTGTTAATTGTACTGAGGCCTTTTGTTGTAGAATCCCCAAATTTCCTTTAAATGGCACGATTCATTTGTCACAAACAAAATGATGAAGTTATGTTAAAAACAGATGCAATTGAACGTATCTGGCTTTCTTCTTTGTATGTAAAGAAAAAGATGGGACGTAGTTGCGGCCAATTTCCAATCTGCTCCACTCCTACTATGGCTGGTGGAGATTGGAGCCGCAGGAAGATCCGATGGGAGTTGGTTGGCGGGAAACATTGCAATAAGACCATCAGAATGAGTGCGTAACTGGATATTATAGTGATATGCAGCACATTACTTCTTTTGAATGTAGCAGATGGAATTGGAAGTGCCAGTTTGAAGCTACGGCAATTAGAAGCGACGGAATTCATGGTCTGTAATCTCATACCATACAATGTCATTGTATGGTTTACTGTCATGGCGTTGCGCATAGGTCCTAGACTTTAAAATCAAAATTGCGCACAGGTGCGAACACGTAATGTTAGTGCAGACACTATACCACGTGTATAATTTTGAGTATAATTTTGATTCGGAATTTATCCAGTACATCTGAGATTTTCATTGTGACTATACTGTACATTTCGGCATTTTCATTGCCACAATACGGTGGTACAAAACTATTCTCACTCTGGATTTTAAAGTCTAGTTTATTAGCCCTTCAAGGACTGGAGCGGAAATTAAACTATAGTATAGTTAATGAAAGCAAATAAGGACAGCTGATTGGGTATGTGAAGAGTCATATGGGATTCAATCTAACCACGACGAATTAGATGACAGAAATTTCCGTGTATTCCTATCTATAGACACATATAAGTAACGGATGAAGCAAGATGAATTGGTGGGAGAAGTGAGAAGTGGTCGTCAAACCAATAGAAAGTTTACAATAGTTGCACCTGAAAAAGATTGTTATCGTATAAAAGAAAAAAATCATGAAAATGTGAAAAGTGATGTTGTTTCGGAAATACGTGGAAGGTACAATTGAATGTAGGGAGTAATGAATTACTCGAAACATGAAATAAAGCGTAGCGAAACAACGTGCAATTCAGTAGACAGTTCAATGAAATAAATAACTGACCAACGACGCTGTTTGATAGTCGGTACCATCATCCATCACCATTGAAAGTCAAAGAATAACAATTCATATTACTAGTACAGTAGTTATTTCAGTGAGATGGTAAGTGACATGGAAAGTGAGATGACCAGTGAGATTACCAGTGAGATGGCATCAGAAGTAGGGTCGGATGAAGAGTACAACTATGACAAAGAGGTGACATATGATGCGAGTGACAGGGATGATGAGGAGAACGTACCGTTCGAGCTGTTACCAGTATAACAAATGGAACGAAGTGAATTGCAAAGAAAGTAACTTCTATCAAGGAATGAAATTATGCAAGTAAGCTACATATTCTACAAATTCGGAGTGTCTTCAACGCGTATAGGACTAGTCATGAACGAGGTCTGTTCTATCTTTACATGCACCGTTCGTTCTTCGAATGTATTAGAAATTGGACTAATTTAAATATGGCACGTAAAAGTGTGTCTGAGGAGGAATGTATGATTTAAATAGAGGAACTGTTCGCGTATATTGGTCTGGAGGTGGCTAGATCGATAATGAAAGTAAATGGCTTGGAGGAATAATGGAATGGGAAGATGTTCTACGGTAATTCTGACTTTCAAAAAGTTCTCAGTCCTGATCGATTTCTGAAAATACGTTTTCTACAATAACTATATCCGACTTACAGCCATGATGAAGCCGTCATGGACCTGTTATGGAATTCGGGAACAATGACGGAACATTTATTAAAACACTGTTCTGATGTTGCCGTACCTGTTGGGGTTAGTGATCTTGACGAGAATACCATACGATGTAAGGCACGGAAAACGGCTCGATCCTACATCAAATCTAAACCAATTAAATTTGGTATTAGATACTATTTGGTAGTTAGATGGGATGTCCCATATTTACATTTTATGTGGGACAGCAATTATGATAATCGTTCAGGTACACTCCCTGCTGTCAATTACTGAACAATTGTTTCGTGATTTAAGAGGAGTGTATGAACGGAAGCTTGACACGAACCTCATAAAGAAGGATAGGCCCTCATCCCTTTGGTGTTTACAGATGGCGCACGAGACAAAGATCTTTACTACACCATCATGGAGGTTGTATGTAACCGACACCTTCCATAGTAGGCATACTATGGCGAAGCAGTTCCTTCTATTTACCGGCGGTGAGGAAAAGATGTTAGGAACAGTGAGGTTGAATGATGTGGACGGAGTGAACCGTCCTGGTATAAAAAAGGTATGGAACAATTGAAACATTCTACTATTTGATCATGGATTCTTTTTCATGTTCTTGATAAACTATTTAATTCTAGTTCACAACATACTCGCGCTGAGAACTGCCGGTATATTCTATTCAAGGACCGGAAAATTGTTACTTCCTACAAGAATGATTTGGCCTGCACATCAGGTATGGATGTTGAAGTAAGTAATGATTTCAGGATTGCATGTGTCAATGAGTTCGCTCCATTGGATCTTTGGTTAGGTACAAAATCCATGAAGAGATATACATTTCAAGTCCCCAGTTGCGTCGTAGCATACAATCTATTCATGAATGCAGCAGATCGCTTCGATCAGTTCCGTTCTACAAACTGCATAATGCGTCTCGAAAAAGGGTACTAATGTCAATGCTTACGTATCTACTGGACGCGTCTATTCAAAATTCATTCACACTGCTACAAAATATCACAATTCCTGTTGAAGTCACTATTTATGTACGTGAATACAAGACGTGTATAGAGTTGAAATTGGTGGAACCATTTTTAGATTCCAAATTTAGGAGCATATCACTTCGACGAGCTCCTGTCACAACTCCGACAACCGACATCGCCACAGAAGAACGTCAATTACAAGAACTTATTTCAATTGAAAATATAGAGAAGTCTTTCACACCTTGCTATCTGTGCTGTTTATCGTCCATCGAATCCAATCCAAGGTGGACATCGTACGGATGACCTCAGTGAAGGACTGGATTTCACGTCAACTGTTTCTCTTTTTTTCATAGACGAGATGAAGTGAAACAGAAGAAACAAAACGTATCACCTCATATAACAAATTTGAAATCACATGTCGTGAAAGGGACACGGAGGAAAAGATTGGTGCAGTGAATTAATGATCCCGACAATGCCAGTAAAGCTTAGACTTCGTAATTGTTCTTCCTTGTCGAACCTTCTCTCTTTTGTACTGTTTGAACCTTTTTATTCCTCTTTGAACACCATGTAGCTTCCTGAAGAATCAGGCCATTGACGTCTGATTCCTTCCAGGGCGCAATGAGGAAATTTAATTCTGTTGTATTTGCCCAAGTACCTATGCCTCTCATAAATGAAAAATTTACATGCCCTCTTTCAAATACTGTTCATTTCAGTTATAGATTAATCTTCATCATTTATTGTTTGTTCCGTTTTCATTACTATTTCATCGCCATATTGACTCCAGTAGCACGGAGAACCTCCGTCAACAACGCATACAGTTACTTCTCCATCGATTGTTTTCGTTGCATGTTTATATTTTGGCTTACGTTTCTTGTCTTTTTCTTGGTTCTCCTCCATAGCCATAGCTATTTCGACTGTAGTCCTCTTCCTTCACATTGTCTACCCCCACACCGACCTCATTGTCATCACATGCTACAACTACCTCTGACCACGTATCCGCATCTTCTACAGTATTACGTTTCTGAAGCTCTCACTCCACTCCAGCCATTACTGTACCAGTCACAGAAAACACCTTCGTCTCAGATCACACGTTGTTGTCTCAGATGTATTGTGCAGATAATAGTTGTAAAAAAAACAATTTTTCTAAGATGGGCCGTGCAAATAAATATTGTATTGACAACAGTCTTCCTGAGATGGGCCGTGTAAATGATGATAGTAGTGACAACAGTCTTCTTGAGGTGGGTGGTTGAGATACTGATTGCAGTGACAAAACGTTTCGTCAGGTGTGCCGTGGAGATACTGATTGTAGTGAAAAAAGTCTTCCTCAGATGGGCTGCGAAGATTATGACTGTACTGTCCACAATCTTGCAGGTGTAGCCACATTCCTGATTGAACATTTAGGCCGTGGCTACATGAGTCTACTGTAAGCCGAAAAACAGCGCTGCCCCCGGAAACGGCGACAGTGGCTCTCTCACGGACCGAGTGGACCTTTCGTGCACCGACGGGATTCGAACTGGCGCGCCATAGATTACACTGTGCCGTGTTTTACCCTAGAGCCACTGGGGTGCACTGGATAAGGGTTTATAATTCGGCGTATTCAGTTTCTGATTTTAGCTAGAGTTACCGTACGTGTCGTGCCCACCTTTTGGGCTATAAGTACTGCTTCATGGTAGTAACATGTCATGTTGTTTGTGAACAATATGCGTTAGTTGATTTACTTCGTACTACAACTTATGTCCTGTTCTCCCGAAAAGAGGTCATCTCAGAATGTAATCACATTTCCACTGTACTCTACAAATTTGCACTTTTCAATTCACATATCTGCAAATAGTTCCGTTACAATTGTGAATCATCCTCTCATGCAGTCAATAAAAATTGATTACTTCTTCTTTCCACATCTGTAATGTAATTAGCGAATACCACATTTTCTACATTTTTCTTTATTTATTTCAGGATTTTCCTTTCCATACGGTTTCCAACTAAGTTGTACCATACAATATCTAACGTTCTCCCGTAATTAGAGGGTTCACAAAAAATATTATTCTAAAAATGCTTTTTTTATATATATATTTTATGTAATAACCGTATGACCAATTTTCCCTACCGTACAGATTCTATGAGGAAAAAAATCCAAAATTTCACGTGTTGTTCCATAAAACATCTGTTTACCATACAGTTGCTAATGACCAAAAATTCCAAATTTTTATAGTGTTATTACATAACACAGCTAGAAACAAAAAATCAAACGGCACTGTCTATAATTTTTAAAAGGGGACAGATTAGTCAGTTGTTAATGGACCGTGACGTTGACTGTGAACTGCGAAAACAAGGAAGAATATCAAACTGTTATTTTATTATTAATAATTAATGGCAAATACTGTCAAGAAACCATGCCAACTGTCGTAACACATCGAACACACAAAAGTGCTGCGAAAGGAAAAAGGACACAGAATCTTATTAACAATTGTTGTTAAAATTTTGCAAGGTATAATTGAATATATTTTACAAAGTGAAGTACTGAAAGAGGAAGATGTCCAATATTGCCATGTTTTTAACTTTCAACAACACTGCAAAGGGTTGTCTACATCAGAATTCCATAGAATGTACAGAATAGCATTCGAATAATTTAAAAATTTACGGGATATCATTGCCTCTTTCTGTGAAAGATCACAGAGACAGAATGCAAACAGAAATTTGTTTGCAAACAGAAAGTCGGTTGAAACTATGCTCATGGTCACGCTATGAATCATGAAGGTGCCTCGTACTTGGATGTATCGTGGCCATACGGTATTGCACCATCTACTGTTTACTCAATTTTCAATGAAACTCCAGAAATTCTCGATGATAATCAACGAAATATATATTTTCCTGTAACCAACTTTGATTGTTGATAAGAATCTGAAAAGTTCAGATTAATTAGAAGATCTCCATTCAGTGGAATCATTGCCGCACTTGATGTAATCTCTGTTGAAATTATGAAGCCACGCCCAAACAAAATCGAAGATCCTAGAAAGTATTAGAACGGGAAAGGTTTTCTTTGCTATACTTGTGCAAGCTGCAGTAAGTGCAGATTAAAATTTTTCTTTGTTAGCGCGAAGCACGCCGGGAGCACATATGATTCAACTGCACTTGAAGGAAACAAACTATATGATATCTGAAGCGGCACTTCCTCCGTGGGATCATATCGTTGAAAATGATGCATAGAAGAACACCGGGTCTCTTATCACACTTTATTCCGGGAATTTAACACCTCTACAGGACTCCATTTCTTCTATCACTCCATCTCTAGAATTAATGTGGAAAAAACCTTCCGAATTCTCATTAATATACGGAGAATATTATGGTCGCGCATTAAATGTTCTGTGAAATGTACCACGAAAATAATTATGGTATGTTGGGAAATTCATAATTATATTTCTGAAGAAAATCCTGAACATATTTTTAAATGATCGCCGAACAAAGATGATAAAAACGCTAGTGGTGAGTTTACCATACAGTTTCAGAACCTGTTGTACAGAGAATTCGAAACGAAAAATTTCTGCAACCGCCAAAATAATAATAGTACATTCTCAATTAGGGATGTTATAGCATAAAAGTTACAAAATCTGGGCTTTGTATGAAGGACAGTGACACGTTATCCTTCAACTTCTGCATAATTGTTTGTAGAAGATCTCCATATAAAGATCTTTGCTGTGATGTTTTGGCTTGGTCACGCATATTCTCCATTTTTCAATTGATTCTAATGTACGTTGTAAAGCACGACCTTCTGCACCCACCATTTCAGCTTTCATCCTCTTTAATTCCTTTTCCTATGTGTTCTTTTTTGGGCTGTCTGTCTGTAAACTTGGGGCAAGTACAGATGGGACTTTCTAATCCGCTAATTATAATTTCTTTGGAATTAGGGGACTGTCTTTTGCCATACCCCAGTTTACGTTTCGGTGTTATTTCGTCATCTTCATCAGTGTATTTTGTGAAACTCTCTCCGCGTTGTGATTCAGTTGGAAGTGATCTCTAGGTCATTGACTGTGAAATTAGAAAACTTTTCACGAAGCAGTGTGTATACATGATGGAAGATTTTCCTTGTGAAAAATCTTTAAAATTTTCAGAATCCCCTGACCACTGGCCTCAAATCTAATCATGCATGTTCCATAGAATGATTTAAGTTTTGCAAATTTAGGCTTCAAAAATGAAGCATCTCTTTCGCAAACTGTTTTCCGTGGATCTAGTCCGTCCAGATCTGCACGCGTAATCCCACCAGCAAGTCGATCGACAGCCCGTAGTTTGAATATTTCATCATTGAAGAATGGTGCAAAATTTTCGTGCTATGGATCTGTTGGTTGCGTATCCAATTAGTGCTTAGTTCTGCATAAATGAATTTTCTGTCTTGCCAACAACATTTCCGGATCCCCCAACACATGAACTAGACGGGAAAAATCTGACGTCTCAACGTATGTACGTCTTGCTGACTTAGAACTTCGAGGGTTCAATTCTGACCCTATTGAACTACGGTGATTCGATCATTTCTGTGTGTCCTCTGTATTTACTATTCCATTTTTGTGCGTCTGGTGTATTTATTTTTCTAATTTTTTCCGTTTTCCATATTATTATTTTTTCATTGTCACCATTTGTTGTCATATGAACATCTATATACTGTCATAGCCATCTCTGAAAGTATATGATCAGTGTTGTAGTCTTAGTGTGTAACTCCAAATCCAACACTAATAGTTACTTTAAGCCAAAACATTTTGGTTGTAATCACCTCAGTTTTTTTTCTTTTTAAATCTGATTGCATCACACACTTTGAATGACTTCATCAATCCGTTCATGTCATCAACACAAAGTTTATTTAAATCTACAATTGGCACCGCCTATTTCATTGATGAAGCAATTGTAAACATCGAATTGAAACTGTCAATAACGGGCAAACGTGGTTCCACAGTATCATTATTATTGTCTACTAACATGTAAGCGTCGGTTATTTCAAGTCCTCCATTACGTCCAACTTCATCCCATGCTTCTTTCAGATTCGGATCATTCAATAGTTCGTTGATTTCACTAATCGCATCATCGTCAAAAATATTTTGACTCATTACAGTTGCAGTTCACTATGTACATTTTGCTACAAATATTATTATTCATTAAAACTAGATTGTATTTTCGTTTTCGTTTTTCGCCGTCGTGTCCGTCAATAACTCGTGTTCGGTTCTGCGTATTTATTAAAATTAGTTTTTTATTTTCGGCTTTGTTTGTCTCCGTCGCGTCCGTCAATAACTCGCTGCGTATCAATTCATATTAGTTTTCGTTTTCGGTTTCGTTTTTTGCAGTTGTGTCCGTGAATAACTCCATCAATAACTCGTTGTGTTCGGTGCTGGGTATTGACTATTATTAGTTTGTATTTTCGGCTTCGTTTATCTCCGTCGGATACGTCAAGAGCTCTTCGTGTTCGGTGCTTCGAATTAATTACTATTAATTTGTATTTCCGGTCTCGTTTGTCGCCGTTGGGTCCGTGAAGAACTGTGCTCGGTGCTGCAAATTAAATAAAAGTAGGTTGTAGTTTCGCTTTCATTTGTCGCCGTTGTGTTGGTCAAGAAATCTCTTTGTTTCTTTCAAACGGGTGCTACGTTCCGTTAGACGAAGAGACTTTCCGTCCCTTTGTGCAAAAGGACATGAAAAGTTTCTTCGCAATTTTGGCACAAACTTCATTTTTCAGGTTCGATTACTTTGCAGAACCAGCAATGCGAACTGTTCTATTTTTCTACTCTTTTTGACTCAGAAACGGGAGTAACTCCGATTTGTAACATCCAAATTTTGTAAAACATCAACAATTATTTTTTCTAGGTCAAATTTTTTAAATCCTTACTGGAATCATGTCATTGGCTAATTTATTTTTCTTATTATTTTCTTTCTGTTCCTAAATGTTTGAAAAAGCCTATAGAAGTACCCTCATTCGCGAGCAGGAGACACACCAGTGTGTCTCACAAACACCATGAACGGTCTCTAAGCGATTCAATTTACAATAAATAGAAACTGGGCATCGCGTCACTTCGATCGAAATAAGCAAACGGAATAGAGTAATGCGTTAAAAGAATAGCGGGGAGGATTGGAATTACGGTAGATTAGTAATGACTGTTTATTTGCTTATTTACTTTACTATAAATACAGCAGTAGGGAGGGAAGAGGTAGGGATTTTCTTAATATTAGAGTTCAACAAGTTCCAAGTGAAGATTTGACAGCTAACAGTTCCAGCGATTAAAGTAAGTATTTGACTGCTAATTTTTGGACTCTCTCTTAACTGTAGGAATAGACAGAAACCGCATTCTATTGTTAAGTTGTTCTATTCTGGCTTTACTGTAGGCAGAGCGAGTCCAGCTTCTACGATGATAAGCGGAGTTGGAACTACATCTGGAAGGAAAGTCGACAACTTCATAGTGCAAGGAAATAGGAAGTGGTCTTGTAAGCGTTCAAGGGTCACATTAACTGATGTCCGTTAGTAACGATTAACTAAGTATTAAGTGCTTCTTTATGTGAGTTTATCGTGGCTGAGTTTATATTTAATTTTGAGTACGTAGGCTTTGCTACGGAGAGCTGCTTACAAGATCGAAAAGGTACCAGCCATCACAAAAACGTTGTTGGAGACGGGCTGAAATTTATCGAAATTACATTGTTACGTTACGTTTAGAACAAAAACAGATCTAAGCAAGGGACGAAAAGTTCAGTTAGACAGTTGAAATTTTGTGCACGTCAGAATTGAAAAGTAAGAAGTATGATTACTACAAGGTCTACAGAGGACACGTGGCCTTCTACCGATGATATAGTAGTAATGGTAAAAACATACATCAACAAAGCAGGAGAAAATGAGACGGTTGCTAGATTGGAACGCATGGCGTTGGACAATGGGAGTGATACGGATTCAGAATTAGAGTCAATTGAGTGAAAAAGAGGAAGACGACAAATTAGATCCCCTCAGTAGGTCTGTTGATGCCTTATCAATGATCATAAGAGAGCATTCGAACTCCATAGAATCATTGCAAGTAGGGATACGCCGATCAATTAAATCAGAAATGGCGTGTAACGAAGGCGATAAAACGACAACGGGTTGGTGTAAAAAAAATTAAAAGTCTGGAGAGTCGAAAATTAGTTTTCCTCGAGATAAGAAAGGGAAATATGGAGGTGCTACACCATTTAAAGGTTTATAATTCTCATTTGGCCTTCGAGGTGTACCAGCCTCGTCTGGAAGGAGTCAGATGTAAAAGAATCGGGGATGCAACTTTCTTTTCTTCCCAAAAAGCTTAGGTGAGATTTTTCGGGACTTCCCGATCACAAAAGGAACGGGCAGATGACTGTTGCCATTTCCTTTTGATGGAGATAAAAGACACATGTATGATGTGGTAGCCGGAACTGCACCAGGTGCATATACTGGGGAAATGTGGAGTTTGTAGGAGGATAACCTGT